>SWBL01000228.1:0-84353 GCA_024195585.1 Aureobasidium sp. EXF-3400 | reverse complement strand
CTACGAGCCAAAGACCTACGAGCCAAAGACCTACGAGCCAAAGACCTACGAGCCAAAGACCTACGAGCCAAAGACCTACGAGCCAAAGAATCTTATAAGCTGCGGCCTCTAGACCTGCGAGCGCTTTCCAGAACTACGAGCGGTCCTTAGAACTACGTCAAACCTGCGAGCGGTCCTCAGAACTACGAGCGGTCCTCAGAACTACGAGCTGCGGTTTCCAGAACTACGAACTGCGGTCTCCAGAATTGCGAGCGCTTCCCAGACCTACGAGCGCTGTCCAGAACTACGAGCGCTTTTGAGATCAACGAGCGGTCCTTACCACTACGGGCTGCAGTTCTTGAAATTACAAACTGCGGTTTCCAGAAGTACAAGCTACAACTTCCAGAGATACGGGCTGCAGCCTTTGAACCTGCGAGCAGTTCGCAGAACTACGAGCAGACTGCAGAACACAGGCGTCCCAGACACCTACGAGCGATCACATTTTACCTTCGACCTCCAGAACTGAGAGTGGCCTCCAGAGCAACGAGAATACCTCAAAGATAGCAGCAGACTCCAGAACCATGGACAGACTTCGAGCGGCCTCCATAACGACGAGCGGTCCCTGGAATTGCGATTGAGTCCCCGAGCTACCGCAAACTTGTGATCAAGTCGCTTGACCAGGCCGAAGGCCATTGCCTTGTGAGCTCTATTCCTTGCCGTGTATGACCCAGAATTTGAAATCGATTTGCAAGTGATGAGGACAGTGATTTGTTTGTGGCGTACAAAGTGAGAATTTTGTGAAAGACGAATGAGCAGTTTGTGAAGAAAGAGTGAGACAAAGCACGACCGGGTATAGATTTGGGGATGAAATGAGTGTTCAAGACAATGAGATAGTGATGTGTGGCAAGAAGAAGGACGATTCAAGATAATGAAAAGATTGCGCAACTTGTGACAAGAAAGTATGTTGTTGGCGGCAGAAATGTGAGCTCAGCAGTCCATCTGCGTTCGGTCGAGAGTGACGGAGCAAGGTTCACAGAGAGCTGGCAGCTTACCTGACTCTCTCTATCTCTGACTCCCAAAGAATCGTGTGTCTTGCTGTACTTGATATCGTCGGAAATCGCCGAGAGGTGAGGACGAGATTCGTTATCCTGACCTTTGTATACATTATGATGTTGTCGCTGCCCTACTCCAAAGTGATGTGGATTCAGAGATAGATGGCGCTGTCCAGGGCCCGGAAGAATTTAGTTCCGTCTTTTGGACGTTCCTTCTTTCTCGAGGCGTGGGAAAATACTTCCCAACTCGAGCAATGAGCTTTGTGGTGATCAAGCAAACCTGTAAGAGTAGAAACTCAGGACGGCGTGCAGTCGGAGTTGGTGCGAAAGAGGAAAAGAGGGGCGCGGCTAACACCAAGAAGGAAGCTCTCCCAGCCGTGAGTCTATACAGAACGCATGATGCTATTTATCAAGCACATCCAACGCAGCGCCACAGCCACGAACTTCTTCGAGACAGATGACCGACATACAGCCGTCCCGTAAGCAAGCTTGTATGCTTGCAGTGCTTGTCCGAACTCCAGCCCTCTGTTCTGCACGTGGGTGTTATCAATGGCCTGCGATAAGCAAACAGGCGATCCCCGTCCTATAGCAGCCGCGACCTGCATATCGTGAGTCTGTGCAAGATGGCAAAAAGCATGTTGGGAGATACGCATCTCTGTGTTAAAAAGGTTGGGTTGAGCCCTCTTGCAGCTCTTTCGGTGCCTACTCGGTAGAGCAAACAAGTTGTTGTTCTGCAGTTCTTCGATATCACTTTCTCTAAAGCTGTATCTCACAAGATTGTTCATTCACTCATTGACCATTCGACATGCGCGTTGGAACCAGTGTTTGGGCATCCGCCCTCCTGGCTCTCAGCACTCCGGTTCTTGCTTGCCAAAGCTGTGAGCACCCCGAGCAAGATGTTGTCATGACAAGAAACGTACGACGCATGCAGCCAGATGCTCAGAACTCTTCTGCTCTTCCTCGCGGTCCATTGGCTTGGGGACAGCTCAACTTTCTCCATACAACAGACACTCACGGCTGGCTCGAGGGACACATCAGAGAGCAGAACTATGGTGCAGATTGGGGCGACTATGTGTCTTTTGTTAAGCAGATGAGACAAAAGGCCAAGGATTTGAACGTTGATCTTTTGGTTGTGGACACTGGTGTAAGTCTCAGATCAGATTATGTCAAGAACCCCAACTTAACGGTATCAGGATCTTCACGATGGCGCAGGTCTCAGCGATGCTACTGGAGTTGCTACCTACGGTGGTGTCAACGGACAATTGTCAAATCCCATCTTCGAACAATTGGACTACGATCTTCTGACTATTGGAAACCACGAGCTCTACGTCTCTGCGATTGCTTACGAGACCTTCAGCCAGTTCGCCAAGGCCTATGGGGAGAAGTACCTGACCAGCAATGTCCAAATCAGAAACCCAAGCACTGGCGATCTCGAGTATATCGGCAAGAAGTACAGATACTTCAAAACACAAAAGGGCCTCAGAATCATGGCTTTTGGTGTGCTGTTCGACTTTACTGGTAACTCAAATGCTTCAGTTATCACCAAAGCTGCAGATATGGTCAAGGAGTCTTGGTTCATCGACGCTGTCAACCACAAGAACGTCGATGCCTTTGTCCTGATCGGTCATAACCCTGTCAGCCTCAAGAGCAGCAGTAACACTCTGCAAACTGTCTTCAAAGCCATTCGTGCCATCAAGCCCGATACACCGATTGAGATGTTTGGTGGTCACACTCACATTCGTGATTTTGCCGTCTATGACGACAAGTCTGTTGGCATGGAGAGTGGAAGATACTGCGAGACTTTGGGCTGGTTGGCTGTCAGTGGTATCAACCCAAAGGGCAAGGCTAACCCTAAGGGAGTGCCCAACCCAACCATGAAGGCTAAGAAGGTTAGCACAGCTTCGGCTTCGGCTAGCATCGCTCCTTCCGCCAGCAGTGCTTCAAACATGACCTTCTTCCGCCGTTATCTGGACTGGAACCGCGCAACCTTTGAGTATCACGCTGCTGGCAGCCAGATCAAGGCTTTTGACACCACCAAAGGTCTTGCAGTGACCAAGAACATCACTGCCACTCGCCAGGAATTGAACTTGACTAGTATCTACGGCTGTGCACCTCAGACCTGGTGTCTCTCCTGCGCATCATTCAAATCTGAAGGGTCTATTTACTCTCTGCTCGAAACGGCCCTCTCTGCCACCATTATCACCAAAGAACGCGCTGATAAACCTCGCCTTATCATTACCAACTCCGGCCACATCAGATTCGATTTAGCTGAGGGAACTTTCGACTACGACTCGAGTTTCATCGTGTCACCCTTCACCGATGCATTCAACTACCTCCCTGACGTACCTTACAGTCTCGCCAGCCAGGTCCTCTCAGCACTCGAAAGTGGAAACTATCCATCCAAGCGCGATCTCTCCACTGCAGACTTTGGATTCGGCCAGATGAATCCGGCACTGGATAGTTGCATTGATCCCCCAGTAACTCACGATCATCTTGTTACCAAGCGCTCTTACCCCGGTGGTCGTATCATCAGACGTCAGACCAGCACTACACCTGGCTATACCACCACTGATGATTTTGGAACTGATGGAGATGATACTGTTCACTCTAAGATCCCATACTACTCCGTGCCCAACTTCTTCCAAGCAAATGGCAGTCTTCCCTCCAACGGAAGCCTACCCGCTGTGATTGATCTAATCTTCCTTGACTACGTTGCCGGCAGTGTTGTCAAGGCTCTGAATGGACTGGGTGGAAGTTATACTGATGCTGAAGTGACTTACTATTTGCCCAAGGTAAGTGATCGATGCCCCTGTTGAAGCAAGATGAAAAGAATACTGACTGAACACACAGAACTTTACGACAAACTCGTACCTGCCAAAATACGCACAAATGACTCCAGAATGGCAAGCCAATGTTCCCAACTGCCCGGTTGGTTTGGGAATTGGCTACAACGTCACTGCATAGTTCAAATAATATTTGGAAGCGACACGACTTTTGGACCCGAACGTCTTTAGACAGATGTACGAAAAGTGCTCTTTTGGAAGCAGTAGTTCGGAAAGATCTTCACTGCAACTAGTTGGTAGTATTGATATGAGATAAAGATATTCTGCCATACATTTTTGGAAACGTTGAGATGCCCATGTCGAGATGCTTGGGGTGCAACCCTGACTTGCATTAACTTCTATCATCGTATCCCCATCAGATGTAGTTCGATGGCTCTTGTTCTTGCGATAGATGATATATGCTAGGACAATCCCGATGTGGTGATTTGAACAGAACTCACGGTCTCTGTGGGTCGTGGGTCTATCCATGTCATGAACGAATGTGGTTCAGAGAAGCGTTCTCGTAAAAGCACTGCAGCGGTGACCGCATCAGGTGTCAACTGCATTCTTTCGAGGGAAGAAAAACACAATGACACGAATAACATGAACATTTTGACTGGGTTCCTTTTTGAATATGTATAAACAAGAAATGCTATGCCTGCTTTTTTCTGTATTCTTTTGTCTCTCATAACCAAATTACTAAACAGAAAGAAAATGAACCAGACCCGATTTAACCAACGAGTCGGCAAGGTGGAAAACTTCTAAAGGGACACCTAATCCTCAGTCAAGTCACCATACTCCCACTGACCAAGTCTGCGTTCCTTGGCCTCAGTCTCACGAGCCTGGAGATCGGCAAGCACATCGCTAGCACCTCTTTCCCAAGCCTTGAGCTTCTTGGGCACCATGGCGAAACCTTCAGAGATGAGATCGGCATTGACGCTGTCCTTCAGACTGTCGCTCTGCTTAGGATCAAACAGCGTGACGTAAAGTGTGCCCTCGCGAGAGTCGATGTAATCAACATTGGCAACTAACTGGCGGTCGGCAGTGGAGTCGCTGATAATGTTGACAGCTTCGCGGAGGTATTCGGGTGCGGTAGGGAATTGGAGGAAGGAGAGTGCGGCATCGAGGGCTTGAGCGCGTAGCTTTTGAACACCGAAGCGGGTGGGGTCGAGGGTGCGCAGGCGCGACCAAGGGATCGTTTCGCTGTTACCGTAATCGATGTAGACGACCTCGGAGGTCTTGTTTTCGCGGTCGTTGCGGCGGATGCGGGCGCGGTACCATTCGTTGTCTTCGCTGAATCTAGCAGACACGAAATCGCCGGCCTTGGGGGCTTGTTCGAGGGGCTTGTTGGCGGATGATGAGATGTGGAAGGAGCGGAACGAGTTCATGAGGTCGGTCACTGCGTATAAAGTTAGCTTCTATCACATGGCCAAACGAGGAACCAAGACTTACGAGCAGCTGTGCCGGTTCCGATCTCCTGAATCTTGATGCGTCCGTTGGTAGAGTCAATTTCAGTCACAATCACGTCTCTGTAATCCTTGCGACGCTCGACGGGAGCATCACCATTCTGACCAGCAGCGCCTGCCGAAGCATCGTACTCTTCGCCCTCCTCAGCAACATCCTTCGAAGGGTCCCAGTCGTGCCACATGCCACGTCTGGCTTCCTTTGCTCTTTGCTCAGCAGCGAAGAGCTCGTTTGCGTTGCCAGACTTCTCTGCACTGTAGGCGTGGACCGAAGCAAGACCCTCCTCAACAAGCAGCTTAGCGAAGCTCTCACGGTTGATGTACAGCTGACCAATGAAGCCTCCAACCTTGTCAGTGCCTTCAACATCAATCTCGACATCGCGCTGCTGGCATCTACGGTTTGCGAAGTCATGAGCCTCCTGACCAAAAGGCTCGCCCTTCTCGCTGGGGTTGCGAGCCGAGCGAGGTGCGCTGATACCAGATAGAACAAAGGTGAGTTTGGCGTTCTCGCGAGGTACCAAGACAGTGAATCTGCTTCCACTCTTGACAAAGTCGACAACGGCGGGAACCTTTCTTTGACGCGACAAAAGGGTGAGCTGGCGCTTGGCTTGATCGACGGAAGCGCTGTAGTCGACGTATTCGGTCTTCTTTGGGGGCTTGGGGTTCCACATGCCCTTGCCAGCGCTCTGTGCAGCCTCCTCGGCAGCAAGAAGTTCGTCGTAGATGGGCGAACGGTCGGTATCATCCATACGGTGTCTGATGACTGAGGCGTAACCTTGCTCAACGAGCTGAAGACCCACATTCTCATCATTCAGAGTGACAGTGGCCA
Source organism: Aureobasidium sp. EXF-3400 (assembly GCA_024195585.1). Classification (NCBI taxonomy): domain Eukaryota; kingdom Fungi; phylum Ascomycota; class Dothideomycetes; order Dothideales; family Saccotheciaceae; genus Aureobasidium; species Aureobasidium sp. EXF-3400. Next base: position 78,208 of record SWBL01000228.1, on the reverse strand, counting down.
TCTCGCGCTCGTCGAAGCCTTCGGTGGCTGGTCGCTTGCCATCGATGGTGACGCTGACGTGCTTTCCGATCAGACGCTTGCGCAAGAACTCCTTGGCCTCGGCACCGAAAGGTGATTGCTTGGGGTCTGAAGGCTTGGGTTGGCGGACACTGCTGAGGTTGACACGCTTCTCGGCTCCAGCCTTGTTGCGCAAGTAAAGAGTATCGGCAGAGAAGACGCGGCTGACAGTGGCTTCAATTTGACCAGTACCAGCCGATCTTTGCGAGACGTGACCTTCGAACAGACCCAGCTTGTTATCCCGGGCGTGACGTTCGGCCTGTCTCAGCTTGGCCATCTCAGAGCCAAGCCATGTCGAGTGATGATCGGTGCAGCGGGCGAGACCAGCCTTGAGGAGGAACTCAGCAATGCTGCCCATTGGGTGTCTGACTTCTCCGACCAGGAGGCCGTTGGGCGAAACACCGAGGATGCGGACCTGGACACCACGCTGTAGAAGTCTCTCCTCGACAAAGCGGTGTGCCTCAGTACCAAAGGGCTCTGCGGGTTGCTCTGACTGGTCTGAAGGGTTGATGCGCTTGGTGGCAGGAGCGCGGACACCGGCAAGCAGAACGATGGTCTGGGTGTGCTTTGTGGGCTGGACCAACATGCGGCAGATGAGGCGGTCTGCACTCAGAACACGTTCGACAATGGCGTCAATGGGCTGACCCTTGTAAGCCTCTGCGAAGGCCCTTGGGTCTGAGAGGTCGTGAACATTGTCGATGCGTTGTTGGTTGGTGTTCCAGATGCCCTTCTCGTCGACCTTGGCGTGGCTCTCGAGGGCCTGCAACCTCTCGAGCAGCTCGGTGCCTTGTGGTGTGTCCTCCTTTTTGCCAGCGTCATCTCTTAGCTTGACCAAGCCCTCGCGTACAACGAGGTCGAGCAGATGCTGACCACTTTGCAGGATGATGACACCGTAGTCGCGAGGTGAAGGTGTGGGAACGTTGTAGAGTACGCTGAATCGAACAACCTTGCCGACGCAGAGCTTGCGGACAAAGTCTCTGGACTCGAAAGCACCAGGCTCATCGCCCTCTCTGCGTATCCTAGGGGCACTGACAAAGGCCAAGCTCAGGGTGCGTTCTTGAGAAGGATTCTTGATGTTGTGTAGAACGAGGGTATCGCCAGAGAGCACGCTCTTGACCTTAGCCTCCATGAGAGCCATGATGAAGTGGTGACGTTTGGTTGCGAAGATATATAGATTGAATCTGTTGGTGAATTGAATTAGTTGATGTTTTAGAGAGGATTGAGTGGCAAGTCGAGAAGAGTGGTGTGGACTGTGGCCAGGGCTTCGAGGGGTCTCGTGCTCACCAGTGGGGTGATTGTGAGCAGCAAAATGCAACTTATGTTAGAATCAATGCCGAGTATCGAGGTCAAGTCTGGCAGAAGAGCAGCTGTACAGAATGAAGCAATTGCTCTAGGAACAAAAAGCAGTGATATACAGAGACTCAGGGCTCAGGGAGGTCGAGAAACATAGAGACAGCTGGCGCATGTGGGGTGAGAGCTCCGACAAAGTCAGTGCGCCGCTAGCAAGAGACCCCTTCATCTTTGCTGTTCCCTGCACTTCGATCGCTTCATCCAGATCTCAGATGGAAGAGTGTCCAGTGCGTGTTAACCAGGTTGTTATGAGAAAGCCAGAAGCTCTTAGTTCGTAGTCCTCAGAGAAAGGATTATATGTATAGCAAACGAGTCGAACGCAACACGCGGTGAGAAGCATATACATTGTCGTCGTGACGGGAGTTTAAAGTTCAGCATGTTCGCTCAGGCACGTATCACTGCAAAGGAGGGACATCTTGTATAGTCATTGTTTCTTTGATTGATCATCATCTGTACAATTCCAAAGGCATGTCTCGAGGACAGCCATTCCAATACTACTCATTCCTCATGTTCAGGACATTATAGATGCATAGCTTACGAGGCGATACCGATGACACCTGTATAACATATCAGTATGCGTTCATTCTTAGGTTCATGTCGAGGTAGATAAACTTACCGCAAGCAGGGCGGGGACCAGCGTTACCAGTCTTCTTGCTCTCCTCGTGGCCACCCTTGCCAAGGTCGTCGGTACCAGCGTGGACAACGATGGTGCGGCCGAGGACGCTCTCGGGACCGATCAGCTTGATGAGCTTGTCGCTGACGGAGCCCTTGGCATTGCCCTGGCCGTCGGTCTTGAAGTTGCCCAAGTCACCAACGTGGCGCTCCTCGTCCTCGGGGGCACCGTGGGTCTTGCCGTGAGGGTTGACTGTCATGTATGAGCTTCTGTTTCTTTCTAGATCCGATATGTCGAGCAAAGAGACTCACAGTGAGGGCCGGCGGAGGTGCAGCCGTTGGTGTTGTCACCAAAGGCGTGAACGTGCATACCACGCTCAGCGTTGGCATCGTGACCGGTGATGTCCCATGAGATGGTGGTCTCGGCACCCTCGGAGGCCTGCTCGAAGGTGACGGTACCGGAGACCTTGGAGTCTCCACGAAGGACGGCAACTGTGAGTCTTATCGTTAGCCTCTGCTGATGATCGAGCTCCTCGTGATACACAACAAGTTCCAAGCTCTGATTCGAGCCCGATGGCTGTCAAACCAAAGGTAGCAGGCGTGCAGATCCTAGAGCGAAGTCCCACAGCCTTTTGCAAAACCATTGGATAGCCGTTGGCTTCCAAGGCCACCTTGGTGGACAAGATGTGCGTGGAACCTGCTCTGGCTCTTCGCCTGACCCCGCTTTTGCTTCTGGGAGCTCGAAACAGGTCGAGTACAGGACGGAACTCCTCTTGTGCGTTTGAACGTACCTGCTTTGACCATTTTGATTGATTCAGAGCTGTGTTTTTGGCTTTGTATTAAGAGTTGGGATTGGAGGTTGAAGATAGGTTGCAAGTCGATGGCGTGTTAATTGAATGCCAAGTCCAAAGCCCCGCTCCTCTCGTCAGAGAGCTTCATGACTACGGCTCGCATTTTACGGGTGCTAAGTCCGATGTGCTTCGTCAGACTTCGGTCGGCTTCTGATCAGCCAAACAAACGGAAAACAGATCAATCCTCCGCGGCGGACTGAGAGCAACAGGATGAGCATCACAGACAGGGAAAGTTGTATTGATAAAAGCGCCAACAGCTGGGTATTGATTTTTTTGTTGTACGTGAAAAGAAAAGTCATATCGCGGCGGTCGTCATATGCACATCGCCCAAACCATCGTCATATTAAAGAATTTAAGCCTTCTGGAGCTTCTCCTTGAGGATATCCTTAAGGGTGACGGCGTCAGCAGCGAACTTGCTGATACCCTCGCTGAGCTTGTGAACGGCCATGGGGTCCTCGTTGAAGTCGAAACGGAAGAGGGGCTCGTCGTGGAGGTATGACTTCTTCTCAAGGTCGAGCTTGGTAGCGTCGGAGGCGCTGAGCTTCTGGGGGACCTCGTCCTTGCTGTTGTACAGCTCCTCGAGGAGGTTGGGCTGCAAGTTTGTTAGAATGTGAAATCACGATTTCCCGAATTTCTGGCAACTTACGGAGATAGTGAGGTAGTCGCATCCGGCGAGCTCAGTGATCTCACCAACGTTTCTGAACGAAGCGCCCATGACGATGGTCTTGTAGCCGAACTTCTTGTAGTAGTTGTAAATCTCAACGACGGACTTGACACCGGGGTCCTCCTCCTTCTTGTACTCCTTCTTGTGGGTAGCCTTGTACCAGTCAAGAATACGGCCAACGAAGGGAGAGATGAGGAAAGCACCGGCCTCAGCGGCAGCGATGGCCTGGACAGGCGAGAACATCAAGGTCAAGTTGGTGTTGATGTCGTACTTGGACTGCAGGATGTGGGCAGCTTTGATACCCTCGTAGGTCGAGGCGATCTTGATGAGAATGCGGTCCTTCTCGATACCGGCCTCCTTGTAGAGCTGTCACGAAAGTCAGTTAGACGCACACGAAAGTCTGCGCGATGATGTAACGCACCTCGATGATACGGAGGGCCTTCTTGACACTGGCCTCAGTGTCGAAGGAGAATCTAGCGTCAACCTCGGTGGAGACCTTGCCGGGGACAATCTTGAGGATCTCCTTGCCGAACTGGACAAGGAGGGCATCAAGGACAGCATCGACCTGGTCGTCGATGCTCTTGCCATCGGCGTGCTCCTTGCCGTAGGCGACAGCGTTGTCGATGAGCTTGGCATAGTCGGCCTTCTTGGAGGCAGCCAGGATCAGGGAAGGGTTAGTGGTAGCATCCTGAGGCTTGTACTTGTCAATGGTAGCAAAGTCACCAGAGTCGCAAACGACAACCTTAGGAATTGTTAGCTATACGTCGGCAATTGACCCCTCCAAAGGGGTACGAGCTGTCAAAACATACGGTGCCAGTGGCCTTGAGCTGATCGAGAGAGCTAGACATGATGTGATGTGGATGAGGAGGATGGGATTGGAGTATAGAGAACAGAGATGGATGTAGGAGAGTAGGAAAGGAGATCAAGTTTCAATTGTTGTTGGGAGAAATAAAAGCATCCAGCGAGCCCCGCGCTTATGTCAATCAGACCCAACTCTCACCAAAAGGCCACCTGAGGGCAAGGGTCACTGAGCACCCGCCACCTAGTTCCGTCACTTTCTGCCTTCGAGCCAGTTCTTCCGAGCTTTCACGTGGGCAGGCTAAATACGCCGAGTGCTCCGAAACTTGGGTTTTGCGTCTCGCATTTCCTTGACGATCGCCCGCCGGGACCGCTTGCCTGACTCACAAAACCGTTCCTGTAGCACGTCTTGCTCGAGCTTTCGTAGTAACACCGAGCGAGAAGGGAGCGGTGACCGACATCATCGCACGATGACGATGTTGCTCTCATCAGCACGTCGCACAACACTTTGAACAATTCGACATCCGTGATAAGGAATGCATTTTTTTTTTGGAGGCAACGATTTTGTTTCTTCTCTATCTGATTATGGCTGAAGCCTTCTATTGGTCTTCATCCTTTATCGGACCACTGCTGCCGAATCATCATTAGCCGCCGGTAGACGGGCTTTGGCAGAGAGGCTGCGAGGCACGGCCTCTTCCATGCTCTTAGCCGACCTCGCCGGTCGTGCATCTCCGCTCGGCTTCTGCAATCGTGGTTTGTCCACGCTCTCTGTCTTTCGTCCTCCCATCCGACAGAAGTCTACGATTTTTGTAACTGCTGACTCCTTGTCGTTCATGCGGAAAACGCTCTTTGCACGTACGAATTCTGACAAGCTGTCAGGCACTGGCAAGTATTGACGACCGCTACATGCGAGTCGTGGTTGTGTCGTGAAGTATATGTCGTTCGCCCCTGCGATTGCGCAAACGGGCGACAAGAATATCAGGTCAGCAGGCTATGAGATCAAAGTCTCGATCGCCGGACCCTTTTCACATCAATCCAAGTATGTTAGAGGGATCTTTCAAGAAATCTCTTCGGTGCTGGGCAACGCGTGTAGCCACAGCCTCGGTCTCGAGGTTGCCATCATCCCTCATTTGTTGTAGGATGTCTCTCAAGCCTTGCCTGTACTCGGCGTCTTTGCCAGGATTGCCGCTCATACCCATTTGGAGAAGAATTGTATCGTCTGCAATGTCAGTGCCCTAAGTCAGCTGCCGCACGTACAATATCAGAACGCGTTATAGGGTCGTAGACCATATCGTGCCAAGCATGCGTGATCGCTGATTGGAAACAATAGGTTGGAAGAATGGTGAATGCTTGAACAAAGGAAACTCAGAAGGTCGCGCCCTCAGACGCACCAGACACGGCCATGTCGCTGAAGTGTTGATATTCGCATGAACTGTCATTGCAAACACCGGATGCAACTTCGTAGCGGCAGAGCTCCTTGTTGGGATCAATCTGATGACTGTAAGTCAACGAACGATACCCGCTCGATACTTCATGAGGATAGTCGGGATGGTAACGGTAGCCCTTGAAGTTCTTGAGCAGACTCTCATATGGTTTGAAAGTTGTGCCGTTGGATTCGGTAGTGTTGACCTGCACCACTGTCAGCACACGCTGACTCCTGTTAAGCAAACTTACCGCTTCGGAGACGCCTACTTGTTGCTCGGCGGTTGGTTGTAGTTCAGGGGCTAGATCGTCAGCAAGGTTCAGTTTGCTGTTGTTACTAGACTGAGATGGAGGCAATGCAGAACTAGGAATAGCGGCAGGCTTCGGTGAATAATCTTCGGAGGATCCGTCCGAGGACTCGAGATCCATGCGGTCTTCGTCTTCGCTTTCGTCCATGTTCTCGTCGTCATCTTCTTCATCAGCCGATGTATCCGAAGCCGAAGCGTCATCCACCGATGTGCCAGTAGGAGCATCCTTTTTCTGGGCAGACGAAGCAGCCGCGGCGTCGCTTGCTCCGTCTTCGCTCTCATCCTCAGAGCCTGTCGAAATGTCCATCTCATCATCGCTACTGCAGTCAGATGAAGCAGAGCTCGGCTCAGGTGACGGCGAGGGAGGTAGCTTGGGCTCAAACTTCGACATCTGAATAGTAACTTTGCGATTTTCTAGCTGGCGTCCGCTTAGCTGGAATATAGCAGTAACAGCTTGCGAGAGAGGTAGTTGGACAAAGCCATGGCCTGCAGCTTTATTGCGACCAGGGCGCCGGGGGAGATGAGTCTGCTTGCTGATGTTTATCTGTGTCAGCTCGAAATTGGTTGGATCTGGGTTAAACGTGCTTGACTTACACATCGAAAGCCTTGAAGAATGAGTGCATAAGTTCGTTGGTCGCAGAGTACGGTAGGTTCCTGATGAACAGCCATGCCAATTTATCCTGAGATTCAGCGACCTCAGGCTCAGCGCTCTCCACATTTTCAGATTCAGATTCGAGGCCATCGGATACATCTGCCACCATGTTATTGGTAGACTCGGGGTCTTCCTCATCTTCGTCTTCAGATTCCGAACTCTCAGACATGCTCGAGCCTGAATCCGAATCAGAGCTGGACTCCTCAACCTGACTTCTGTTCTGCTCTGCTTTGGCTCGATCGGCACGGACGTCATCAAGGACTCTTGCACGACCAGGACTCGATGTTGTTGCATCTCTATGTCCCCTAGAAGATTCTAGTTGATGCACGGCGATTGTATCGTCTGGCGAGCTGTCCGAGTCGCTTTCACTCATGGATATATCCATGTCGTCAGCTTCAGCTGATTCCGTAACCAGTACTTCGTTGTCCGCAGGAGTACCATTCGAGGCGGGCCCGGTAGCCTTCAGGTCTTGAAGGTCTTCAATCTCCTGCTTCTTAGCCTCCATCTCAGACTGGGTCATTCCTTCAGTATCGACATCCAGGCTCTCGAGCTCTTCACGAAGCTTCTGTTGATTTTCCATATCTTGGTCGTATTGCCTCTGCATGTCGGCCATCTGTTTCTGCATCTCAAGGATTCTAGCCTTCTGAGTGTCAATATCGGCATTTCGGGCAGTCAAAGCAGCCTTGAGTTCGGTGCGTCGATCGGCGGGTATATGTGGTGCCCCAGCGCCAAGGGTAGGAAGCGCGGAGGTCTTTCCAGAGGTCAGAAGAACCTGGGAAGGGGTTTGAGGCTGACTCTCAGTGAGGCTGGCCTTCGCCTTCAGCGCGGCTTTGCGCTTCTCGTACTCTTGTATCCTCTGATTGAGCGATGTGATTTCCAGCTCTTTGCGCCTCAATTCTTCAGCATCACTTGATATGCCAGGTGTGCCTAGAGGTGGGGTAAAGACACCTGATTGTTTCTGGCATGCTACTGAGCGCTGAGGGAAGTCTCGCAGAGGAGGCAGGTCGGAGATGTTCTTGTTACGTTGGCCAGTAAGGACCGCGCTGGCTTTGACCGGAGGCTTTGCACTGCTCAGCTCATCATCGTCATCATCATCAGATGAGTCTTCATCATCGCTGACCTGAATGATCATTGCAGCATCAAAACTGTTCTGCCTACTTTTCCCAAACGGCCTCTTGAACGGGTGATGGTCGGAAACGGTTTGTGCTTCATTGAGGTCGGATGCAACAGGGCGTTTTCTGGCCATATGTACAGACGGCATAACCGGAGGCTGAGGTGTAGGATCTTTCGAGGAAATTGCCGAGGCACTAGAAGTGGACGGTGCAGTAGAGATAGCAGACTGAACCTGGAGCTGAGGTTGTGGAGATTTTGCTATCGACGTCGACATGCGGAGGCCAGGTATCAAACTCGCAGCCGCCAGCTGAGAAGATGCTAGTGGAGTGCCGGAGAAGGAACCAGTGGGCGGCGGCGGTGTAGCCTTGAGCTGAGATGGTCCGGTAGCGTGTGATGTGGGTAAGGAAGCAGGCGTCGAGGAACCGGAAGACATGTTGTTGGCCAAACGACGCTGGGTCGCCTTCAATGCCTCCATCTTCTTACGGATCAGCTCGGTGGTTTGAGACTGCTTGGTGTTTGTTGCGACAATTGCTGGAGTTACAGTTTGCACATCCTCGATCTTGGGTTGGACTGGGGTAGGCATCTTCGCTGGTGGAGGCGCATCCTCGATTTTAGCTGGAGGAGGCGTTGCAGATTTCGTAGACTGCATAGAACCCTTGGAGGGCGCAGCTTCGGCTTTCTTGTTCTTTGCAGCTTGTAGGCGTGCCAGATAATCTTGACGACTCACGGGCGCCGCTTGCTTGACGGGAACAGCGGGTTTGGTCTCCTTGATGGGAACCACAGTAGACAACTGTGTGGGCGCTGCACTTGAGGTTCTTACAGGCATAGTCTCTGTGGCTGGTACCTGTGCATTGGGGACTTGTGGTGAAGAAACAGGGATCTGCAAGTCTTGATAGACTTGCCGAAGCAAGGTCTCCTCGAAACCTTCGCGGACAAATTCGTCGAAGGTGAAACCTTCTTGGTGCAGTGCAGCAATAAAAGGCAGAACAGCTTCTCTTTTCTGTTGCACCGAGGGCTGACTTACATCAGAAGTGTTCATTGTAGGAGTGGACGATGGGCCGGGCTGGGGAGCTGCACGGTGGGCTAGGTGAGAATTACGCGACTTCCGCTTCTTAGAAGCCGGCGCAGATGGCATACGGTTGACGTGTTGCGCAGCATCGCTGACTTCGCCGTCCTCGCGATCGATGTCCATATGAGAAGGGACAGCAGTTGATACTGGTGGATGTTGAGCGAAAGCAGCGTGTGTTGGCACAGGAGGTGGAAAGGGCACAGGCGCGAAAGGTGCAGCCGACTGGTAAGACTGCGGCGGTGGAGGTGGTGGCGGAGGAAGAGGAGGGAAAGGGAGAGTGCCAGCTTGAAGATGGGTTAACAATGCAGCCATCTGCTGAGGAGTAATGTTCAGAGCCTGCAGCTCCGGCGGTAGAGCCATGGTCTGTCCTGCAGTCGACGGAGGCAGAGGCGGCGGTGGAGGATAGTTGGAAGGATGGGCAGACGGCGAAGCAGCGGCGGGAGGCCACGGAGGATAGTGCGCCATGATGCGCGGTGACTTCTCGCGTAAAAAGGCAAGCGCGCAGGTATGCGTGCGGTCAAGCGTGGAAAGCGTGGTGATGCTCACGCGAGGGTCGCAACAGTAGCCAACTAGACGCGATGAACAGGCTCTTCTTATCCAAGCGCGTTCGAAGCCAAAGGCTGTACTTGGTCTCTCTTTCAGCGGGACTGTGAGAGACAGACAGAAAGTGACGACGCAGCGATCTGTGAAATTGACGAAGGAGCAGTGGCCTGGAGTTTAAACGTCCCTTGAAACGAGGGCGGGCCGCTGATTGCCCACGACTTCTGCAACCGAGAATAACGATAAACAGACCGCTTTGTTTACCGTTAGCATAAACACCTGCATGCGACCGACATTGCGACCACAGAGACCCTCCTATACCGCCTGCAGCTTGCGTCTGTACATAACATCCTAACTTCTGGAAATGCCGCTTTGAGAGCCCGTCACTGCTCACTTCATACGCACACATGTCATCCTAGGAACCATCAACACCATCGCACTATACTAACCAAACAGTGAACACCCCACATGGCTATAGCCACTCCTACGGGGAGCCAGCGCTGGCGAGACACCCCTCAGACCGCTGTCAATGCCACTCCTTCTCCAGGTCCGCCGCCAGGACATGCCCGATCACGCTCCTCCGTCTTACCGCCTCCGATGTCTCCGCCAGCGACCAACGGACACGCACGTCACCAGTCTTTCGCAGAGCTCGGCTTTGGCTCTCTAGAACGCGGTGTCTCACGGAGAGGTTCGATCAAGCCTCCTCCGACAGGCACTTTCGCTCCCAAGTTCATCAAAGCAGAAGGTCTGGACGGGGCCGAAGAAAAAGTTGGAGGCATAGAGGGCGAAAACGACTTTTCGGGCAAGCGCTATGTCTGGGTTAAGGATACTGAACAGGCCTTTGTCCGTGGCTGGGTTCTTGAGGACCTGCCTGGTGGTCAATTACGAGTTCAATGTGACGACGGCAGCGTATGTGCCATTCTACCGTCTTCCAAAGGCGCCTGCTGACATGTCCAAGCAACGCGATGTAGACTCCGAGTCTGTCGACAAGGTCAACCCTGCAAAATTCGACAAAGCCGACGACATGGCTGAACTCACCCACTTGAATGAAGCCTCGGTCGTGCACAACCTACACATGCGATATCAAGCCGACCTCATCTACACCTACTCTGGGCTCTTCCTGGTCACCATCAACCCGTACTGTCCCCTTCCCATCTATGGCCGCGACTATGTCAACATGTACAGAGGCAGAAGTCGCGAAGACACTAAACCACATATCTTCGCCATGGCCGACGAGGCCTTCAGGAATCTCGTTGACGAGGGAACCAACCAAAGCATTCTCGTCACAGGAGAGTCTGGTGCAGGAAAAACAGAGAACACAAAGAAAGTCATTCAGTACCTCGCCGCTGTCGCTACATCAGATACCCCTCGCGCTAAGAACACCACGAGACAGCCCTCCAACCTCTCTGAGCAGATCCTGAGAGCCAATCCTATCCTCGAAGCCTTTGGTAATGCTCAGACTGTTCGAAACAACAACTCGTCACGTTTCGGAAAGTTCATTCGTATTGCTTTCTCCCGTGCCGGCCAAATCGCTGGAGCCTTTATCGACTGGTATCTCCTTGAAAAGAGCAGAGTGGTCCGTCTAAATTCGCAAGAAAGAAGTTACCACATTTTCTACCAGCTCCTTTCCGGTGTGGACGATGCTACCCGTACTGAATTCATGCTTGACGGCATGGAGATTGAGGACTTCGAGTACACCAAGCAGGGTAACGATATCATCTCAGGCGTCTCAGACAAGGACGAGTGGAATTACCTGATCGAGGCCTTCCACATCATGGGCATCAACGACAAAGATCAGAAATCGATCTTGCAAACAGTCGCTGCCATTCTTCATCTGGGTAACATTACTGTCGCGAAAGAAAGTATGCGTGCAGACCAGGCATCTCTAGCTGCCAATTCAATGGAAAGCGTCGAGAAGTTCTGTCGGCTGGTCGGCATTCCCGTTGAGCCTTTTGTCGAGGGCTTGCTCCATCCTCGTGTCAAGGCTGGCAGGGAATGGGTCAAGAAGGTCCAAACACCAGAACAGGTTCGCCTGGCGATCGATGCGTTGGCCAAAGGTATCTACGAACGCGGATTTGGTAACCTCGTAGACCGTATCAACAAGCAGCTGGACCGATCTGGATCTGGCATGGACGACACCTACTTCATTGGTGTTTTGGATATCGCTGGTTTTGAGATCTTCGAAGAGAACAGCTTCGAGCAGCTGTGCATCAACTACACAAACGAAAAACTGCAACAGTTCTTCAACCACCACATGTTTGTACTAGAACAAGAAGAGTACGCCCGAGAGCAGATCGAGTGGAAGTTCATTGATTTCGGCAAGGACTTGCAGCCTACTATCGAGCTCATTGAGGTGACTAACCCAATCGGTATCTTCTCCTGTTTGGACGAAGATTCGGTCATGCCCAAAGCCACCGACAAATCATTCACTGAGAAGCTCAATTCTCTCTGGGATCGCAAGTCTTCGAAGTATCGCCGCTCCCTTCTCAAGCAGGGTTTCACATTGACCCATTACGCCGCCGATGTAGAGTACTCCACTGAAGGCTGGCTTGAGAAGAACAAAGATCCCATGAACGACAACGTTACTCGACTTCTTGCCGCCTCCACCAACAAGCATGTTTTCAATCTATTTGCAGATTGTCAAGATAACGAGGAGGAAGCTGGTGCAACGAGGAGCCGAGTCAAGAAGGGTCTTTTCAGAACAGTTGCACAGAGACACAAGGAAAACTTGTCAACGCTCATGAACCAACTACACTCGACGCATCCCCATTTCGTCAGATGTATTCTGCCCAATCACAAAAAGCGCCCAAAACAATTTAGTGCACCGCTTGTTCTCGACCAACTACGCTGCAACGGTGTCCTCGAGGGTATCCGTATCGCGAGAACCGGTTTCCCGAACAGACTGCCCTTTGCCGAGTTCCGTTCGCGTTATGAAGTCCTCTGCACAAAAATGCCTAAAGGACCACTTGAGGGTCAAGTCGCGGCCAAACTGATACTCGAGAAGCTGAACCTGGACCCGTCGTGGTACCGCGTTGGTCTCACAAAGGTATTCTTCAGAGCTGGAGTTCTTGCTGAACTGGAAGAACAACGCGATGCCCTCATCCGGGAGATCATGGAGAGATTCCAGTCTGTTGCGAGAGGCTACGTTCAAAGACGAATTGCTCACAAGAGACTGTACCGCGCCGAAGCAACCCGAATCATCCAAAGCAACTTCAGGGCCTATCAGCAAATGCAAGCCAACCCTTGGTGGAATCTCTTCGTGACGATGAGGCCGCTTCTTGGAGCCACACGACAGTCTAATGAAGTCAAGAAGCGTGAGGAAGAGATCTTGCAACTGCAGGAGAGGATGAGACAAGACGAAGAAGCCAGACTCAAGATCGAAGATGAGCGCAGACGCGCCGAATCAGAGATTCAAAAAATTCAGCAAACTCTCGAGAGCGAGAGATCTCTGGCACTTGACAAAGAAGACATCTTCCGAAGACTGCAGGACAGGGAGTCTGAATTGAGCGAGAAGCTTCAAGGTGCCCTTGAAGACCAGGAGAGGCTAGAAGATCAGCTCGAGGGGCTTATGGAGGCCAAAAAGAGGGCTGAGGAGCAAGCAGATGAATGGCACCGACAAGTAGAGCACGCAACTCTCATCATCACCAAGTTGGAAGGCGAGAAGACTGATCTGCATTCCCGCATGGCTGCCCTGGATACTCAGCTTGTTGAAGTTGAGCAGTCTCGCTCCCAGACTACGGAACTGGAAGAGAAGCTCGGTCAAGAAATTAAGATGCTCCAAAGCCACTTGAGTCTTAAGGATCGTAAGCTTCAAGACATGGAGGCGAAGATGCTTGAGAATGACCATGAGCTTGATATGAAGCTCTCGACTGCCAACAAGGATGTTCAAGAATCGAAAAATAAGATCAAAGATCTCGTGGATGAGAACCGTTCGATTCGCCAACAGATGTCTGAACTCGCCTCCACTTCGACAAGCTACGAAGATTTGATTCGACGCAAAGACAGTGAACTCGCGATTCTCAAGACCGATCTCAAAAGATTCCAAGACGATCGCAAGCGATTCGAGCAGGAAAAGCACACGTTGACCAGCCAGCACAACAGCATTCAGAGCCAACTACGAGGTACCTTGGCCGAAATGGAGGCCATGACTTCACAAAAGGCACAGCTTGAGCGTGAGGTTACAGACGCCAAGAGGGCTTTGGAGGACAAGACTTCAGCAGATACACAAGCTGAGATGCTGCAGAAGCAGATTGAAGATCTCAAGAGCGAACTCTTCGAAGTCCAGACTGACTTGAGCCGTGAACGCCAGTCGCGCGATGATGTCAAAAAGATTGCCCAGAGCGAGTACGAGAGTCTCAAGCGAGAGTTTGATGCCCTCAACGACTCAAAAGTCACGATCGAGAAAGAGATGTATGCTCAGTCAGATGTCACACGCAGAACAAATGAGGCTCGCGCTGCTGCAGAGAAGGAGCGCAAGGACTACCAATCCGAGCTGCAAACTTTGCGAAAGCAGTTCCTGGATCTCCAAGAGTCCAAGATTGAGGCCGAAGCTATTGTCGAACGCAACGTGACTCGTCAAGCTAACGAGCGTCAAGCTCTTCTCCGACGCGATCTCCAGAACATGGAAAGGCAAGTGGAGGATCTCGAGGCAGGAAAAAGTCAAATGGCATCAGAACTGCAGCGATTGAAGGATTTCATCTCCGGTAACGATTCGTTCCGTCTCCATCAGGACCAGCACAAAGAGCGCCTGGAGCGTGAGCTAGTCACTATCAAGGGTCGCCTGGCCGCATCTGAGAACGACAACCGTGCTCTCCTGAACAAGCTTCAGCAGAAGAACTTGGATATCGCTCGATCGAACTCGCGTGCTGTTGACACGCAGCGGTCGAAGATCAACCAACTGAACGCGGAGAAGACCAACGCCGAAGAGAATGCGAAGAAGGTCATGCGCCAGCTCGAAGATGCTCACTTGACAATCAACTCATTGGAGAAGCAGAAGGAGAAGCTTACACTCAGTCTGGAGGATCTCAACCACGAGATCACTCGTGAACACCGCACGACCAGAAACGCAGAGCAAGCTTCCTCGACCGTCAATCTTCAACTCGCTGAGGCAAACCGCAAGCTCGAAACTGAACGTCAACTACGTACTCAGGCTCAAGCGAACACTCGTGCTGTGCAGTCCAGTCTTGACAACGCTAACAACGAACTTGCTGAGTGTCGTGAGCAACTCGTACTTCTCCAGAAGATCTTCGATCCCGATATGAAGGACCTGCCTTCCAACATTGATGGTATGAAGCCCGATATGGCTCGCACAATCGACCTGGCAAAGAAGCTTGAAGCATCTCAACAAGCTCTCCGTATCGTAAACGAAAAGTTCGCACGTGCTGAATCGCAGTTGAACGATCTGCGTGCCAATCACCAGGACGAGATGCAAGAGAACGACTACAAGCACGCCAACGCTAAGCGCGTTCTGCTTGAGGAAATGAACTCGAACCAGGTCAATGCTCGCGCTTCACCTGTTCCTATGCGCAGAGACTGGGAGTCTAGAAAGCCCTTCTCTCCTGTGCACACACCATCTAACCAGCGTCACCTGAGTAACTACACCACAGACTCTGCACGTTCCGATCGTACCAACGATACTGCTGCCTTTAACAACCGCATGGATCTTGCTGCTGAGCTTGAGATGGTTCAAAACCAGCTTCAGATGTCCGAAATGCATAACAGACATTTGGAAGCCCAAATTGGGCGTGGCCCGTTCAAGCAGGATCAGCAAGATGAAAGTCCTTCGCTTCGCAGAGTGCAAAAACTCTCTCTTGAGAACAGTAGACTGCACGACATGTTGGACGATTCTGCTAGGAAAGTCTCTGCCTTGGAGAACAGTATCCGTCTTGGTCAGCTCTCCTTGTCTGAAGTGCAGACCAAGTCCCATGAAGAACTCTTCGATCTCATCAACTCGCAAGAGCAGTCACGGAAATCTCTACTTGCTTCGCACAATGCAGCCATCTCCGAGCTCTCGGACGCTAAGATGGCATTCGATGAGATCAAGCAGAGCAAGGTTTCGTCCGACGTCGAGCTTCGTGATGTCAAGTCTGAGCTTGCCGATTTAGAATATGAGAGAGAACAGGAGGCTGCAGGCCACCAACAGCTTCTTGACGAGTTCTCCGACCTCCAGATCAGACTCGATGCAGAGACATCCAAGCTGCTTGATGTTACATCCAGCCTCAATCTCTACCGCGCCCGAGCTGACGAGTACTTTGGTAAGCTAGAGCAGGCAGAGATTGCTGTCCTCAAAGCCACCAGAGCAGAACAATTTGCCAAGACTCAGGCTAGAGAAGTAGAAGACCAGTGCGCAAACATCATGTCAGAACGCAAGCACATGGACTCTTTGGTCGAGGATCTGCAGCGCCAAACACAGCAGTACGAAGAGAGGATTGAAGATATGTCTGCTGATCTCGACGGTGCACTTCAAGCCAAGAAGCGTCTGCAAAACGAGCTTGAGGACTACAGATCTCAACGCGCCATGGACATTGAAGACAAGGAGTCATCAATGGAGCAGACTCGCAAGAAGTATCAATCAGAACTTGCCGCCGTTAGCAACGAGCTAGAGATTGAACGCGAGAATGTCATTCATGTTCGCGGAGAGAATGGTCGTCTTCGTGACGAGTTGGAAGAGTTGCGCAACAAGTGGGACGATGAAGTCTTGAACAGCTCAACCTGGGCTAAGGAGAAGTCACGTCTTGATGTTGCTTTGCAAGACTTGTCCAACTCCCGCGACGAGGCAGTCAATGCTCATAATGATGCTCAGAGCAAGATCGTCGATCTTCTTAGCCAGGTCCGCAGCCTTCGCACCAATGTTGATGATGTCGTTGCTGAGAGAGACATGCTCGTCAAGGAGAAGAAGGGACTCGAAGCACGCCTTAGCGAGGCTGCCGACCGTCTCGAAGACCTCTCACAACATGGCTCTCCTTCCAAGCGCGACGCAGCATCCGCCGATCGCGAATTGCTCGAACTGAAGTCCACTCTTGCACACCAAGAAGACATCGCCGCTGCCGCCGTAGGCAAAATGCGCAGAGCCGAAGCCCTCGCCCAAGAAATTCAAAAGGACATTGTCACCGAACGCGAAAACAATGTCAACCTCCACAAAGAGAAGGCCGCACTAGAAAAGTCAATGAAGGATCTCCAACTCAAGTGCATCGATTTGGAAACCAAAGGCTACTCGAGTGTAAGTCAAGATGTGCGTTTCCTCAACGGCCGCATCCATGAATTGGAAGCTCAACTCGAGGATATCGAACACACTCGCAACACCGAAGCCCGCAGTGTACGCAACGTCGACCGCACAGTCCGTGACCTGCAATCCCAAATCGAGCGTCGCGACAAAAGTGTCTCGCTGCTTACAGACGACATCAACAAATCCCGCGACAAAATCTCTGGGTTGCTAGCTACAATCGACGAATTGCAAGCCTCAGACTCATCCAACCAACTCGCTGCCAAACGCGCAGAAAGAGAGTTGAGGGAAGAAAGAGAGACGAGATTGAGATTGGAGAGGGAATTGGAGGTAAATAGGGGATTGGCGATCGAGAGGGGTAGCGTGAGGAGGAGCGCTCTTGCTGCTTATAGTGATGCGGGAGGTAATGGAAGCAGAAGGGGTAGTTCTATTGGTCCTTTGCCGCCGTCGCTTGAGGTGCCGCAGAGGATAAGTAGCCTTAGTAAGGGATTCTTGTAGATGCGAGCCACAAGATGGAGGCTTGTTTTTCGTACTTATCTCTTGGGGTGGAAACACAGGGGCGCTTTGTTTTGATGATTTTTATGAACGACGAGGGAGGTTGGATATTGTTTTTTTTCTGCTCATTCAAGAGCTCTTTGAATGAAATTTTCGTATTCCTCTCACCAGAACAATCACGTATCTCGAAGTCTTACATGTGCTTTTAGGTGCGTTCAGAAGAATAGCAATATTTTAACAATCTACAGAAGCACTAGACCATACCATCCTCTGCTCACCTCCTCAACAACAACCAATAAAACAGCAACGCAGGCCCCCCAGCCAACCCAGCCTCCCTCGCAAATCTATCCACAAGTTTCCTCCTAAATGTCTTTGGCACCTTGACCTTCATCGCTCTTTCCTTCTTGAAGATGGGATTACCCCAATCGTCGCTTTCATCATACACTTCTTCTTTATTGTACATTTGATATTCTGGGTTATTTCCATAGTATCCTGCTTTCTCGATCAGAGAGGAAGATGGGCGGGTGGTAGGGAGACTATAGCCGCCACCGCTGCCGTTGACAGCTGGACTGACGCTGCGGGTGCGGGAATTGAAGGTGCGGGCGGAGAGGGTGTTGTTGTTGGTGTGTTTCTCCGTGGAGGATGTTGAGTTCGTTGCGTCTGATTTAGAGTATTCCTTTGATGGCTTGGAGGGCTCTGAAGTAGGCAGGGTCGAAAAGTTTAACGAGGCTGCTGTTTCCTCGTTTCTGACTTGCACCAGAGTGTTCATGGCAAGAGCGATCAAGGAAAAAGCGGCTAAAATACCATAGAGGATGAAAATGCCGAGTTGGTCTGGTAGCAGACAGAGGTGGGTTTGCAGCGTTGGTCCATCACGAAGAGACTCTCCGTTTTCGTCGACGGGGTTCCAGAGACTGACTAGCTGGAAACCTGGTTTGCGGACGCCCATTGCCCAGCTGATACTCTTGACTGTGATCTCGCGGATGCCTCTGTCGTGTCTGGAGGCGTAGTCAGAGTGCACAACTTCACAGTAATCGTGGTCATCTCCTGAAAAGGCATGTCCAATGTTGCCAATTTTCTGGGCAACCGTAGTCGAAATCTCCTGTGTCAAGACGTTCTGATATTGGTAGCCACCAGCAATACGAATGGCGTTGGGCTTGTCGTGCTTGAGATTCGGCGCTTTGGGCGGGTACTTCTCGCGGAGAGGACCACAAGGAGTGCCTTCTGGGCGGTACAAGGGTACGTGACTGAGGAGGATGGTAGGAAACTCTGGCTTTGACTCTTTCGCCAGCTCCTCCTTTGTAGGCTGACGACCAAGATCGTGAGGGTGTGTGACTGCATGCGCCCATCGTCTGTGTTGTATAAGACCTTGCTGTTCATTGAGTTCTGCACGCACGGCCTTGTGCTTGAGATGCTGAGCGTTGTCGAGGAACTGCATGGTCGAGTTCCAGAGTTCTGGGGAACTGTCTGGTTGACCCATTGCGCTCAAACTGACAGCGTCGATGCTGACAAAAGTGTGATTTCCGACAACGTCTATCCTGTCACCTTCGCCAAAGTATGCTTGGTAGCGGTTTCGGACTGGCACCTGGACGCCATTGCCAAAGCCGAGGTCGTGGTTTCCAGGAAGACTGGCGACAAACTTCTTGACCTTGTGGGCAGGTCGGCCTCCAGTGACCTGATTCTGATCGAAAAAGATGTTGCCAAAGCGGTCGTACTCGTTGAGCCAGTACTTGTCGCCATATTTCTTCCACTGCTGCTCCGAGGGTAGGAAGCCTTCGAAGTGTGTAGACCATTCTCTTCCTCCGTCAAACAGGTCGCCCAGGAACAAGGTCGAGTCAGGATCGATATGGCGTTGTAGCAGATAGAAGGATCGCTTGATG
Organism: Aureobasidium sp. EXF-3400; assembly: GCA_024195585.1. Classification (NCBI taxonomy): domain Eukaryota; kingdom Fungi; phylum Ascomycota; class Dothideomycetes; order Dothideales; family Saccotheciaceae; genus Aureobasidium; species Aureobasidium sp. EXF-3400. The sequence continues at coordinate 59,178 of SWBL01000228.1, read as the reverse complement.
TACTTGTCGGTGGCAGTGATGGTCAACGATGAGAGAGGCCACGGGCGGCCGGGATACGTGTGCGGATCGACGAGCTGAGGGTCAGCAATCAATGCAATGCGATGAGGTTGCGCATCCGAGGGCTACATGATCAGATTAGCTAGAGATGAGGATGTGGCATGGGCCAGACATACCCATTTCTCCCATTGCTCCCATTTGCAGGCGTTGATACTGCTGTGGAAGACCGTTCGCTCCCCCCATATCAATACAAAGAACCACAATGCAAAGATGGCGGTGGGTAGCCTCAGTAGTCGTCGGCGGACAATGGCCAGTCTCGTCCTCGGTTTCCCTTTGGCGTCGTACTGCGACTGTCGCACCAGCCGCTGCCACATGCTGGTCAATCGGCCTTCATCCTTGGACGTCGAGTAGGACGTTGCATATTGATGGCTCATGGTATCGGCAGGTTTGCACTCATTGTTGCGTGTTTCTATATGAATAATTACTGTTTAAACTGCCTGCCCCTTTTGGGGGGACGCGAAGCTCCAGACACGAGTGGACCGAGGCGTCGTCAGCCCCACCCAACTCTGTATGATTATAATTATATATCACCATTTCTTTAACAAGTCTTTGCTTGATCGGTTTTGTACATTCATTCGACTATGGTGTGTGCCGAGCCATCTACGCTAAGTGGTCCTCTTCCTGGAGCTATGTTCCATCCCGAAACGCCTTCGCTATGCTTCGTCCCATCAATCCTCAAAACAACCTTCATCATCCTCGCTTCCTATGCAACTTTGCAGCGTCATTCTACATGAAGCGGACCTTGAACTTGAAGTCGATGGTGAAAGCAGGGTCGCTAACACCTACTTCCTGTCCGTCAGACAAGAGTTCATCCAGCTTGCGCTTCAAGTTGGGTCGAGTCTGCAATTCAAGACTAGGCGGTGCCGAGTAGTAGAGCGACTTCTCTTCGGTTCGGATAGATGGCTTCTTGAGCTGTGCTTCGGGTCTCTCGGCCAGGTGTTCGACAAAGTCCTGCAAGGTCCACTCTTTCTTAACCGAGATCTCCTTGGCCAGGTTGCCGCACACGGGGCAGTCGGCCTTCATTTCGTGCTCAAATGTGTATGTGTAGATGCTGTCGTCGCCACTGTACATCATATAGTTGTTGGTACCGGGATTGCCCAGGAAGGGGTTGGTGCCAGTCGCAATCTTGAAGGCTTCGTTGCAGCACGAAGCTGCAATAATTGCATTGGTCGATGCAATTGCTGGAATGATGTTCTTGACTACTCCTTGAGTCATCGAGTACGTGACACCTGGGATGTTGAACTCTTGCGCACGCTTCAGGGCCTTTGCGAACAGCCAAGAGATGTGCTCTGTGTCATCAGTGTCGAGAGTTATATCTAGAAAATGTCAGCGTCTTGACAGCAAGTTGTACGACGCTGCCCCTACCTTTGCGCTCCTCCTCCCAAGCGATGAGATGGGCCCACTCGATACAATGTTGGGGTTGACGAGGGATGGTGGCCAGGGTACAAAGAGGTACGGCAGCGCGGGGAGCATGCATGTCCAGTTGACACTCGATGCAGCTTGTGACGGTAGGAAGGATGACCCTAGACTGGCCTCTGAAACCTTCGGTGCCGCCGTCGATCAAGGGCTTCAGACTGTCGGGGTTGTCACCATCTACCATGCCGACCAAAGTAGCATTGATCCATCTTCTTGCTTCAATGCTGTCGAGGCCACAGACAATAATGTTGAACTGCAGGTAGTAATCCTCGTCCTTGTCCTGAATCTTGCCGCAATATGGAGTAATCTTGACGCCTTTGACGCGACTCTCGACGAAGCGTGCGGCCACCTCAGCTTTGTATGATCCGACGTCTGACTGGCGGAAGAGGAACTGGCGATTCAGGTTGGATACGTCGATGGTGTCTATTTGGTCGTTCAGCATGGAGCAAGTAGACGGAGAGAGCTCGGCGTACCCATGTCAATGACATCGATGTTTTTGAAACCAGAAAGGGCGAGGTTTTTGAGGATCTCGCATCCAAGGCCACCGGCTCCGCTGTGAAGGATTAGGTCGGTGTACAATATGGAGTTCGGTTTGTACAAACATGACTCTGTCGCAAGTTAGCTCTGAGAAATTTACCAAACAGTACCTCTACACGTACAAGACTCTTGCTGACTCGAGAGTCTGGATGACTTGGTCGCCAGGCACAAAGTCCGGGTCTGTGAAGGCTCCGCTGCGTGAGAGAATGGTGTCCAGGTGCTTCCTACACTGCATTAGTCTTGGTTAGATGGCGGGCAGGGAATCTTGCTGACCATCTCGTGCGATCTCCAGTTATGCCTTGAGCAGCATCGGGCTGCGATGCAACTTCTGTAGCCATGATCGACCCGGGTTGATTGAAATGGGTGTGCGAGTTTGGGTGTTTGAGATGCTCCAAAGGTCGATGTCATCGCGTCCGACCCGCGGCATTAACGGGGTTAAGCACAACGCGTGCACAGTCCACGCGCTCGCTTGGAGTTGTCGTGTTGGAGTCCTGCTTCGACTATTCTTAAAACCACCAGCAAGTCGCAACCAAAATCGAGCCATGGGCGATTTTCTGACAGCCGTATCAACCGTTTCTTTTAGATCAAAGCCGATTGAAAAGAACCTCGCCTTCGAAGAGATAATCCAGGAAAGACCTAAAGTTCGTCCTGTTCGAAACTCACCTACTTCGACCGACGAAGTACTACACCTTCTACGTTCAAGTCCAGATGTAGATGCACTCCATGACCTTCTGTTATTCTTGACCCAGCTTTCCCAACAATCCGCTGGTTTCGACATCAAAATACCTACACCATCTTCCGCCAAAGTAGTTACCGAACTCATAAACACGACTCTGCCGGATTTCTGGGGCAGTGATGATCAAACAAATCTCTTGATCGTAGACTGTCTGAAAAGTGTAGCTGGTATCGGTGCCATACTCGCAAAACTTCGCCTTCTGATCTCACAACACAAATCAAGCCGCCAAGGTGTAAAAGGATCAGACTCAACGCGGCCATTATCTGATTTAACATCAGTCTTCTCGCAACTGCTGAACTCAGACAGCTTGGCTAAGAATGTGTATACCGACATTGACAGACTTGTTGAAAGTCAGGCGAAGCGGACGTTGTTGTGGAAAGAGTTTCTCACATTGGTAGGAACAGGCAAAGTCATTGCATCTGTAGCAGAAGCCGAGGATACAATGAAGTCTGCGGAAGGTCAATTTGAGCCCTCCTGGCTCTCCAATGGTTCCAAATACTCTGCATGGCTAGGCAGGAATGTTTGCACGATGTCGCAGCAGACGACAAAAGACACGAGCACATGCAAAGCCGCAGCTCAACTTTGCGGCAAAGCTCTCGGCATTGGTTATCCAGGTGAGATGAACAAACTGAGCTCTTAGAAGGATTCAGAAACTAAACATCTTCCAGTTCGAGTCGTCGAGGAGATTCATACCCGTATTACATTCGAGTCGCCAGATGCGGGTGCGCTGTTGCAGTCGTTGCTGCAGAACTTACAAGTACACGATCAAAGGCAATTCCTTGACCAGACTTTCAAAGTCTTGTCGAAACAATGCCTAGATCTTACATCGCCCCCAGACTTTGACGACTCTCTGACGGAAACGCCGTCCACGATCGCTGCTACCTCAGCTACAGTTGTAGAGCTGATAGGAGATAATGAGGCTATGAGAGCCCACCTCGAGACATGGTTATCTGATCCAGTGCTAAATGCATCAGAGTCGTTCAATCTGCGTCGAGCAGCGGTTTCTGCTTTCTCCCACGCAAGCAAAGGGGCCGCAAATATGCTCGAGGATCCCATTCAAGATCTCATGGAGAAGATTATGAAGAGATTCGGTGATAACATTTTCATAAAGCATTCACCAATCCTACAGCAGGAGGCCTGCGCTCAGATCCTACTCCTGCTTGCGGGATATACACACAGAGCTCAACCGATGTCTTTGTTCATCATGGCTCGCTCAAGCGCACATCTGAACGGAATGTCAAATCGCTTGAACTCGTCCTCACCGAGGGCTCGATTCCTCGGTATGGTAGTCGGTATGGCCATATCAGATCTTGTGGACAAGCCAGGATCTAAGATGAACTTTGATATCGACGACCTGAAAACACCCGAAGGAAAGTGGTACCAAAGGCTTGTCAAGGTCGATGACAAGATTGGTTCCTTCAAGGATATCAAAAAAGTTTTCGGCGTCAATAAGATCACAGAAGTCGGCCCTGCGACCACTGCAAAACCACGCCTAACGAAGAAGCCTACGCAACCGAAGCCAACACCTAAGCCTATCATTCAAGAAGAACCTCAAGGACCTAGAATTATGGAAGTCCTGGACGACTCAGAGGAAGACGACGATCTTGTACCTTACGCCAAGCCAGATTCGGACCCCGAAGATGAGGATGAGGATCCGACTATGATCAATCGTGACAAGCCAAAGGCCCCGGTATACATCCGAGATTTGATGGCTGGGCTGAACGACTCGGAGAACTACGACCGACACAGTTTGGCCTTGAAAAATGCTGCTGCTTTGATCCGTCGCAAAACTTCATTCGGCAAAGAAGTTAGTGATCATGCACTCGAGCTCGCATCGATTCTGGTAGGACTCGGCGATACGTTCGACATGGAAGACTTCCTAGAACTGCGCTTGCAGGCACTGATTGCAGTACTCGTATCGAGCCCTGCACAGATGGCACCATGGTTCGCACGACAGGTCTTTGATGGAGACTACTCTTTGAGTCAACGTACTACCGTTCTTAGCGTCCTGGGATTGGGCGCACGAGAGCTGGCTGGCTACAAGGACGAGGACGAGGACCTCAATCCCAAGATTGCAGCAACATCATTCCCCAGCAAACAGCTTCCTGAGAGACTGCACAAGATGTACACCGCTGAGAGAAACGCGCCCGTCGCCCTAGTAGCATCCAAGCTGGAAAGGTCCATGATCCAGCCCATGGCGCTTGATGCAGCCGACAAGATGTCTGGACCCAACATCTTAAAGGTTAGAACATTTTCATCACGCATGGAAGTCGGGAAAAAGAGAAAGAAGGTGATACCAAACGCATTAGCCAAGATTGTGGCAGAAGGCTTCTTCTTCCCTCTGACTGGACGATGGTGGCAGAATCTACAGGCATATGGAGCGGAAAATGTGCATTTCCAGCCTTTCTTGCTTAGCACCTATCTCAAGACTCTATCACTGATCTTGCATGCCGCTGGATCGGGAACGATCAGTCTTCCTCAGATGACAGCAGAATTCTGGGAGTTGATCTTGAGTGTGAGGACGAATGCATTGGCGGATGTCAGTGTGTTGGAGGCTGTCCTTTTCGCAACTCTAACTTTGCTGGATATGAATGACGACAAACGCAGGTTAGCAGAAGAGCATTCAAAGCAATTGATTGAGACACAGGAGTGGGTAGAACTTGTATTTGATAGAGTCGGGGGAGGTGATGAAGAGGGTGAGAGGATTCGCATGCTGGCTGCTAGTGTGTTGATGAAGACCAGAGAGGTGGTTGACAAGTACCAACGTTTGCTAGTTGGCGACCTCGTAGACTATTGAGATAACTCGTTCTATGATCTGTCATTACAAATGAATATATTACTCGGTCACACTGATTCTACCTATTTCATCGTGTTCGAAATGTCAAGCCAAGCATTCGACCAGGGTCGCCCAACTGTCTCTAATCAACCCCAAACCACAACATCATCGAACCTTTGACCATTGAACATAAACCTCAGACCTACACACCACGATGCCCGATTCAGACGATGCCCTCCTCGCTAGACTAAACGCTCTGCGCAAGTCTCCAGTCACACTATCCAAGACAGACACCCTCGACTCACCATCAACACCACAACGAACCACCGACTTCGACCTCACGGCGAGATTCCGCAGCTTGACGCCCAGCAACATATCAGCAGCGTCATTTGAAGAAACACAAGACACAGAACACAACGAAGAAGATGATCGCACGATCGAAGAACTTATGCAGGACCTTGGGCCCGAAGACCAGTGGTCAGTTCAGCGTGACGAGGGCGAGCGCATCCGCGACTTGATGGCTGAAGCCAAGAGTGCCCTGCCCGCCGAAGAGACTGAGGCAAAAGATAAAGAGCTGGATATTGAAGTTGGAGTTATCAAGCCGGAACCTGAGGACGAAGACGAAGACGAGGAAGACGAGGACAAGAAGGAACATCAAGACAAGAAAGATGACGAGGAAGCGGATGACTACGTACAGCGTATTCTCGCCGAGATTGAGTTTGACAAAAAGTATGGTGGTGTTGAAGATGAGGAAGACACAGATGAGGAGAAGAAAGAAGAGGACGGCGACAATGGGCTGTCATTGCCTTCTGCGCCTACTGAGTTGCCGTCGTCGCCTGCTCCCAACCAGGATGACAATGTTGATGATGCTCTCTCGGCGCGATTCGCATCTCTATCGCTACCTGGAGTACCCTCCTTCAACCCAGCAAACAAGCCTGTCAACATTCAGAAGAGCGTCAAGTCAAACTTGCCCAAATACACGGACGAAGACATGGAAAGCTGGTGCTGCATTTGCAACGAAGACGCCACCATCAAATGTGTGGGCTGCGACGGCGATCTCTACTGCCAGGAATGTTGGAGTGACGGACACGGAAATGGACCTGGTCAAGAGAGAGGCCACAGAGCACTCGCATACGCCAAAGACGCTTCTTGAAAGCCAAATGTGTCTGTATTCTTCTACTCTGGTTCTTGGTCCTTGAACTTCTCCCGCACAGATGCAACGTCAAGCCCACACAACTCTGCCTTTTTGACGACTGCTTTGGCTTTGCCTACCACCGGCACGTCAATCATCTTTCCATCCAGTGTCCACGCGCCTCGACCTTGGACATCTGCCTTTTCATCCGCTATCACCACCCTCACGGCATACTCCACCTCTTCCTGGCTGGGGCTAAAGATATCCTGCACCAGCTCAACTTGGCTGGGATGGATACACTGTTTGCCGTTATATCCCATCCTCTTACCACCCTCACTTTCCTCCTTGAGCACCTGTTGTCCCTGCTCACCACGGAATGCAGTCGTGACCAAATCAATGGTAGAAGGAAGATTGAATGCTCTAGCCGCTGTGGCAATAGCTGATCGTGCATACAGGAATTCCTTGAGGTCGGGAGTACGCGTGATACTCAGATCAAGGGCAAAGTCCTCAGCAGCAAAGATCAGACCACTCAGATATGGCGATGCCTTGCAGATGGCAGACAAATCCATGACTGCCCTTGCCGACTCAATCAACGCAATCAATCGAAGTGGAGACTTGGCATCTGGTCCATGTCGTTCGGGCAGAGCATGACGGATAACATCGGTAACAAAATGTAGATCATAAGCACTGTTTACTTTTGGAATAACCAAAGCGTCGAGATTGGGTGCTTTGAGAACTTGAGTCAAGTCGTCGAGGGCATATCCACTATCGACGGAATTGATGCGAACGGCTTGCTCTTTGATGCCCGGCACTCGGTCACGAGATAGGATGGATTGGAGATTCGACCGTGCTTCTGCTTTTTTGCCTGGGGTCACTGAGTCCTCAAGATCGTAGCAGATAGTGTCGACGGCTACGCCTCGTGACTTTTCGAGAAAGCGCATTGATGAGCCGGGCACTGTGTTGGTAACTTAGCTGGATGGTCGTATGTGATGTAGGGTTTGCTGTATCTACCATAGAGAAGTGCACGGCGCACAATTGGAGAGGCTGCCATTCTTGCTTGTATACAATGACTTTGTGATGAGGTTCAAGAGGAAGACGAACATTGAATGCCATCATGGTGGGGCTCGATTATGGCCGAGGGACGGAACCGGCATCGCGGAGCTTTCCCCACACAACGGCGACTCGTGGCTCAACATGACACACCAATAGAATACCAGCAGAATCCTAAGCACGAGTCAAACATACAAACATACAACGCGTCCCCTAGAGCTGCGCTGTCCGATAGCAGCTGCCTTTAGACAAGCTGCGTGTCGCAAACCATCTCCCTCACCCACCACAAGTCCCATCACCATGGACGCACCCCAGCAAGGCTCTCTGAGCTGGCGACTTAGTTCGCACCCCATAACCCTCCTCTGCTTCCTCGGTTTCCGCCTCTGTAAGCCCTTTACCTTCCCCCTGTCCCCTCAAACCTACCACTAACCTCTTTACCCTCACAGCAAGTCTCCTAACCTACCTCTTCGGCCTCTACTTCAGCAAAAACTACGTCCTCATCTTCATCATCACGATAATCCTGCTGGCCATCGATTTCTACTATCTCAAAAACATTGCTGGAAGAAGATTGGTGGGCTTGCGTTGGTGGAATGAAGTCAATGCTACCTCTGGAGACGGCAACTGGGTTTTTGAATCTGCGGATCCGGAAACTAGACATATCAATGATACGGATAAGAGGTTCTTTTGGTTGGCGTTGTATTCGCAGCCTGTTAGTTGGGTGATCCTGGGTTTTGTTGCGATCTTCAGGTTGCATTTCATTTGGTTGAGCTTGGTTGGTATGTCTGGACCCTTTCCTTGCTCTTGTCAGAGTCTGAGGGTGTTGATCTTTTGCTGACGTTGTCGCTAGTTATCGCTATCGTGTTGGCTGTTACGAATACCCTTGCCTTTTCTCGCTGCGACAAGTTCAGCCAGGCAACGAATATTGCCACCGGAGCCTTCTCTGCCAGCGGCCTTGCGAGCAGTCTCAGCGGTGCCGTGCTGGGTCGGTTCTTCAGATGAGATAAAAAGCTGGGTCATACAATTTTCTTCCCCATGGTTGCTGTTATGCATGGTTACTGGTTTCCGCTTGTTCTCTGCATACCTTACCCCTCTGCTTGTTGCAATGCAAAAACCTCTTTTATATTCATTGTTTTGTCTTGTTCTCGTCTGCTGTGCTTGTGCTGTAGCCTTTCTGATACTGTCTCTTGTCTGCTTTTGCTTTGCGATGAAACTCTTCTTTTGCCATATGCATTGTTAACTTCCTCTCTTATGTCCATGTTTTGCTATGACAAGAGTCCAGGAGAACTCGTTGGATCGTGACGCCTTGATCGCTATCCTTCGAGTGGCAAGGTCGAAGATAACGGCGACGATGAAGTTGACACGATCATTGCGATGGGCTTTTGCGGACGACAAGATGCCGAAATAAGTACGATGTGCGACAAGGACACACGATGACGACGAAAGAATGCATCGACGCGCAGGAACGATCCGCATGATCTAGGACGAACGCGATGGTTTACGTAGCCACATGGCAAGAACGAGCAGCGGCTGCCAATATTGACGAGGACGCGGATCGGAGAAGCTGATAGGCTCTCGAGAGCACATACGGCTTTGGCATTAGCCGGCGAGTATCCGAAGACCAGGAGCAATCGGAGGCAGGTACGATCGAGGTTTGTCATGCTGTTGATCCAGTCGCATCGCGTGGGCTTACGGTAGCAGGAACGAACGATCGAAAATGAGATGACGATGGCGTCGAGAATTCCCGTGGTCGTGTACGCAAGAGCTGGGCACACGGGAAGAAACTAGATCGTCGCGATGGACTTTCGCGGACGGCACGATGGCGAGCAAGCGGTGCACGATGATAGCTGGAGACGACGAGAGGCTCCAGCGAGTAAGAACAACGATGGTGAGTACAACACTATGCCGAGCTAGACGAACACAGGACAGCGACTGACCGCGACTGACAGCGACAGAGTCATAGCGGACGATGACGCCGATCATAGAAACATCGTCTACACTTCGAACCACGAAACAGCATTCATCAACATTTCTTCTACAAGCCCCAGCACAAATGCCAGCGACACATCGAAAAAAAAAAATGTCGTGGCAATCTTTCGATACACCACTAGTGGCAGTCTCTCGACATACCATCAGCACATGGGATCGAACCACAGCTTCCCTCTACCCTATGGATCATATCAGCAGCATCATCGATAAAACACAACAGTGACATGGAAACGAGAAACAAAGATCAAATCACATACCCTTCGCAATCAGCTCAGGACTTGTCCCAAACAGACGTCTTCTTCGGCGATATTTCATTTAAGCCTAATAGCAAAGACTTTCTTAAGTTTTTAGTCTGTTTGGAAGTACACCTCTCTTGGTATTCATTCAAGCCTGCAAGCGAGAGATCTCTTCCTTATTAGTGCCTCAAAACAGAGGTCCCTTTGCCCGAAGGGGGAGGTGCTGGGGAGGGGTGCTGGGGAGAGAAGGGAGAGGAAGGATAGGGTACTCAGCTGAGAATACGCTCGGTGCGTTGGAGGTGTCGGGAGAAAAGGAAAGATGGAGGGAAGAAAAGAGGGAAGGGGGCGAGGGAGATTCTTATACTCTACCTTAGGGCTCGGGAAAGCTTGCACTTTCGGTAGGGTGGACTGACTGAATGCTAAACTCGCCTATACCAATGGAGCTCCTATGGCTAAGCTGGAAACGAGCTCTCAAAATGCAAAATTTACGCCAACCTATCGCGCACTGCACCAGTCCATAGGTTGCTCTGATTGCATCACAGATACTGGAAGCCAACTCAGAGAACAATACGCGAAAGTCTTCGCCAGAGGCCAAAAGGGGCATTGAAAACAAAATTATACACATGGATGTAACAAGATATCCGCGCCTCTATGCCACAAACATCAACAGAATTCTAGACGAGCAATTGCAAAGGGAACGACTTTCGATGAGAAAACTGGTTTACTAAGCAGTCGGCTCAGGGTTCTCGCTCACTAGCGATGCTATCCAGACTAGCTCTCGGTATAACACGGTCACAAGTGACGGGAAGCTTAAAGCTCCGCAGTGATCGAATCCACCAGAAGGCAACTCGGAGAATCACGGACACAACGAAGGCACCAAGAGAGAATATCAAGTCATCCGTCAGTATACCGAAGCGAAAGGAGGGGGATTATTGTTTGTTATACTGCTGTTGCTACACTATAAAGAGAACGCCAAATTCAGGGGTAATATGGTATAGCCATTGACACATTTAGGCCCCACGAACACCCGGAACAGAGTTCGACACGACGAGAGCATCACGATCACGAACCGACTATCACGAGCGAGCTTTGAAAAAGAAACGGATATTGATTGGACTGAACAACAACTCAATATTTAAACATTCGAAAGAGTCTTTGCAATCTCCTGTGATCCCTTGCTCCCATCATAATTATCATCCTCGTCATCGCTGATATCATCAATGATCAGCGTTAGCCTGGCTGGTTTCGCAGCCAGTGATTCTTGTTCTTCCAAAGGGCGAGACCATGAGAAGCGATTGGCTTTGGGCATGGGTGTTGGCAATGCAAGCGTCTCTTTCTCAAGGGCAGGGATATCTTCCAGTACCTTTGTTGAGCTCCATGGATCACTGCCAGTGAGCTTCTGTAGACAGATGATAGGCGACAGCTTGATGAAGTCCGAAGTACCCTCCTCCAGATATATGCCAGCCGTGTTCGTCGGTACTGGAGCGTGTTTCTTGCTTTGGGCCAGTATGGTTGGGAGTCGAGTCGAGTTGGTCATGGACGTTGCGATAATGGCGAAAGCCATCTCAAGCACGACACAGGAGATGATACTGAGATCGGTTGGGTTGAATTTCTTCAAAGTCGTGAAACTACCAGTTCCCAAGACGCGGAAGATAGCGGCTATACCACTCAAGCTGCCAACCACGGTGATGGTTGAAACCGAAATTTTGACTTTGAGACTGAGCCTGGACGTCCAGATAACAACTGCAGGGAGCAGTATATAAATCCAGGTTACGACGGCGTTGAAAATTGAGGCGGCCAACCACCAGATCAACATGTTTGGCCAGTGCTTGCATTGCGATAAACTTTCTTTGCGAGCAGTGTCGCTGGGTAGTCCGCAGAAGAACAGGTCAACAAAGATGCGAGTTATGGCGTAGATATAGAATGCGAGTGTCATGTTCGTGACGAGCAGGCGCTGCCATCTTTCTGCGAAACATCTGTTCAAAGAGAGCGCAAACGATGTTTTGACGCATACGGAGGTCATGAACGAGAGATTGTAAGCGGCCATAAACATGTAGGTAGTGACGTCTGGTGCAGTGTTACTGATCATGCCCAGCACACAGCCGCACTGGCCGCTAAAGAGAATCTGTACATGGTCAGCTAGGATCGCTACAGCACGAGCAGCAGACATACCACTCCCAACAGCAAGATCCAATCATCCCATCGAGTACGACCAATCATGAAAATCTTGATCCAGAACCGCACGCAAACCGATATCCATGACAAAGACAGAACAGAAACAACCAATGCAAGCACGTGAACCATCGCAGACCTTATAAGGCGCCGACGCCCGTAGAATATCAAATGTCAAGGCGTCGACTGCCCCTTCTACGTAGGTGTTCAATGGTCGATGAAGCAAAATGCGATTCTGAGTTGGATTTGGCCGAGTTATAGCTGCTTTGATTTCGATGAGTGCGCATATGGATCTGGCCCCGAACATATAGAACATGTACGGAAGGCGTTGTACGGTTGGACGTTAGTACCATACATTTCTCAACTGCCGCTCCGGAGATTCATGAGAATTGGCAACGGCTGAGCCTTATGGCAATACCTGGAGCATTGCAATCCATAAAGCACTGGAGTTGATCCGGTGCATCAAAATGCAGTTTACTGGAGTCTGTGGTACACATGTCGCACTGTCTTTGCAATTTGAGACAGATACGTTTGGCAAAAATGGTTCGATAGAAGAAGTCGAGGTGGAACAAGCGTCGGCAATCCGAGCCCTGACATCGAGTCATCGACCGTTCAGGTTATCGAAATCGATGCCGACGGCCCGCACGCGAGCTTCGATGTGTGTAATGGTGTACGTTCTTTCAGAAGGGTACAAGGAAGAGACGTCAGGATGAAATGTGGAGAGGCATCGGCTTGACTCGCATGGCGAATGGCGACCGGATGAGAAGTGTATGTGGCAGGACGTTGAAGCAGTATTCCCCCGGTAGAATTGTCTCATATATCAGCTCGAAGTCTAGAGGCGAGTACTGTAGATATGGATCAGGAAGTCGTCGTCGGAAAGCGTTCGCGACGAAGCGCTTCGCTCTAAGTGGCAGAGAGCGCTCGGGAGGAAACTCCTACAACGTGGTCGGTTCTGCTTCATGAGTTCTTGCATGATTCGCAACTCAACGTGAAGAGACAAGCTAACGCCGAGCGCTCATGACATTTGCAAGATTGATGCATCGCTCCTTCGATGTTGTGTTGTGTCGCAACGTAGAAAAGAGGTCCTCCACAATGCCCCGGGCCGACGACTGCTCGACCCGGAAGGTGCGACTGCGCACGTCATCGTTGCCCTATATGTTATCAACCAACCACCACATTGATTATTAACCTCCGATCGACTTGTTATCTGAACAACATAGAAACTCTGTTCAACACACCTACAATCTTTCGTCAGCCGTCGTCTACCACAGCATTCAAAAGCAATCATGGGAGGAGGCGAACACAAAGAGGCCGTTCTGGTCACACTGCCCATGCAGAAGCCAGACGCCGCCATTGAGAAACTCCAATCCAAGTTCCCTCACCTCAAGATAACCTACCGCAATGTCCCATGGACAAAGGACCGCGCACAGTTGGAGAAGGAGGTCCCCAAAGAGCTCTGGAGAGAGGCTACTGTGCTCTTGACCTTGTCTGCTCTGCCGCCTAAAGCCGAGGATGCTCCTTTGCTAGACTTTATCCAGCTTTTCTCAGCTGGGTCTAACCAACTCGCTAGCCATCCCATCTATACCGACACTGAAATCCCTATTGCCACTGCGTCGGGTGTTCATGGCCCACAGATCGCTGAGTGGGTTATCATGACCCATCTCATTCACACCCATAGGTACAACCAGCTTTACGAGGCTCAAAAGGAAAGCAGGTGGGCCAAAGACGGCTACAAAGTCAAAGACTCGGTTGGCATGCGTGTCGGAGTACTCGGTTACGGAAGTATTGGCCGTCAAGTCGGCAGAGTAGCTAAAGCCATGGGTGAGTCGTTCCGACATTTATACTGCCGTCAAGCTAATAACTCTACTAGGCATGGATGTCATCGCTTTTACAGCATCGCCAAAGGATACTCCTGAAAAGAAGAAGGATGCCGGCTATATCGTACCTGGCACCGGCGATTCAGATGGCTCAATCCCTTCAGCTTGGTACTCTGGTCTGGACAAGGAGTCCTTGCACGACTTCCTCAAACAAGACATTGACCTCCTGCTCGTGTCCGTCCCCCTTACCAAAGAAACGACTCACTTCTTGTCCAAGGAAGAGTTCAAGGTCCTCAGCCAAGATGGCAAGAAACCAGCCTTCATCGCCAATATCGCAAGAGGACCCATCATTGACCAGCCCGCCCTGATCGAAGCCTTGAAGGACGGAACCTTGGCAGGAGCATCGCTTGATGTCACAGACCCCGAACCGCTCCCTGCGGACAGCGAACTATGGGGTCTGGACAATGTTATCGTCACACCTCACATCAGCGGCAATGGCGAGGCTTATGTCGACCGAGCCTTCCAGATTCTTGAGTTGCAGTTGGAGCACAAACAGAAGGGCGAGAAGTTCATCAACGTGGTAAACAGGAAGAGAGGATATTAAGTAGAATGCTGCACAGCAGCTTTACGAATTCATGCTATATATAGAGTGGATCGCAATGACTCGTGATGCTCCCACCTCATCGCTGATTCATCACTGCAGCTGGAGTCTGTAAGTGGCTACCTCGAAAGCCCTCAACTCAATGTCAAAGGCACCCTTGGTGAGATGAACTTCCTCGATGTCATCCTCCAAGACGTTGCACGTCCACACCTTCGCAATCGGCACCTGACCGACCTCAATCGAACCACGAGACCTTCCGCCCAGACTGTCGTAGACGCGAATGATGACATTTCTGCCTTTACGCTTGGGAAGATCGCCACGGCTAACATCCTCATCGTCCTCACCACGTTTGATGGTGTCAAGAACCAAGCCCTCATCACTGTCTTTAGACAACTTGAACGAGCTCATCAAGCCCTTGATGTCTGAGGCCTTGGGATGGGAGTGCACCGCCATAGGATTGTTGAATTCAAAGCCAGCGCGAACGGTGCGATGATCGAGAGGACCCTTGTGAGGAAGGATTGCCCAGCGAATCTTGTGCTTGCCCATATCAGCGTGAGCATCGGGAGCCTTGGGTGCGCGCAGCAGAGAGAGACGCATCAGGCTGCCGCAGGTCGCGAAGCCGTACTTTGAGTCGTTGAGGATACTGACACCAAAACCGTTCTCCGAGAGATCAGCCCATCTGTGGCAGCAGACTTCGAACTTGGCCATGTCCCATGTGGTGTTGTAATGTGTTGGGCGTCGAACAATACCGTATTGAGTCTCGTAAGAAGCCTCGGTGTTGGTAATTGTGGTTGGGAATTCGACCTTCAAGAACTTCATGTCCTCATGCCAGTCAACTTCTGCCTCGGTCTCAATGTATGAGTGACCTCCTTCCGGTGCGAATGAGAGCGAGGTTGTGGTCGTGATAGATGACTTTTCAGAGATCTTCGTTGTCGTCTGTACTGAGACACGATGAGGGCCATTCTCGGTGATGATAGACGAGCTTGTTGCGTGGAGCTCTTTTCTCGAATTGAGATGGAAGACTTCAACATCCCATGCTTGCCAGTAGAGTGGCTTGTCATCGAATATTACCAGTTGGTTCGCCTTCTGGCCTTTAGGAACGACTTCGCGATGGGCCTGTTTGTCATATAGATGAGTGATGACACCCTTGGAGATCTCGACAAAGTACTGGCTGTTCATCAGGTGGAAGACGTCCTTGCCCATATCTTTTATCTCCACTTGAGCGGAAGTTTGGCTCATCTCTGTGACAGACATGACACCAGTCTCGCCTTGGAGCAAACCATAGCGACTTGTCTGATCAGATGACGGCAGAGAGCTTATTTCGTTGCGGTTCCACCCAAGAGTGTTTAGTGCGACAAGCTCGTTATCATGGGATAATTTGTCGTCAAATCCAAGAGCATGAAGAGCTTCGGTCAAGACCTTCTTGCCAGTCTTGAACACCTTTGCATACAACTTCGAACTGTTAGCTTTGGACTATTTGTGCTGCACGTTTGACTTACCTCATCAGAATCATCGTAACACATCTCGATACAACTTCCAGGCAAGCAGTCGTGGAACTGGCACAGAAGAACGTTTTCCCACATGTCGTCAATATCCTCTTTGGGGTACTTGTACTTCTTGCTGTCCTTCGAAACAACGTCCTGAATACTGGCCAATGTTGCAAGATACTCAATGTCGTGAAGCATGATCTCGGACTTGCGGTTGTTCCACTTGTTGTTGGCCTGTGTGGTGTATGTGCCTCTGTGGAGTTCAAAGTAGAGTTCGCCATACCAAGTCACAAGTTCGAGTCCTTCTTCAACTTTCTTTTCCAGACGAGCGAAGAAGTCATCAACTGAATCGCCCATCTTGACACGGGGCAGAAGGCCGACCTTGTCACTCATACCACGGCATCTTCTGAGCTTCTCAATGTGCTGCCAGGTTGGACCACCACCTCCATCTCCTTTTCCAAATGCAAGAAGCGAGGTTGGGTCTTGATCCATGGACTTATGCTGGGTGATACTGCGTCTTACATCGCCAAAGTTTGCCTCAGCAGTATACGTCTCGGCAGGTGTCATGTGGCAAACGACTTGACTGCCATCGAGCGCTACCCAGTTGAAAGTGCTGTGTGGGAAGTTGTTGATGTTGTTCCAGCTGAGTTTCTGGGTGAAGAATCTCGTCATTCCCGCAAGTCGGCAGATTTGAGGTAGTTGAGTCGAGTAACCAAACGTATCAGGAAGCCAAAAAGTGGTGCATCTCTCACCGAACCGACTCTCGAAATAACGTTGGCCATAGATGAATTGGCGGACTAACGACTCTCCGCTAGGCATGTTCGTGTCGTGCTCGACCCAAGATCCACCTATCGGCTGGAAGGTACCCTCCTTGACCTTACTCTTGACACGGTCGAAAACAGAGGGATACAGCTGCTCTAGCCATTTGAACTGCTGTGCTTGAGACGCAACGAAACGGTGCTCTGGGTATCGCTCCAACAAATTACATTGGTTAGACCATGACCGAGCGACTTTACGTTTAGTCTCTGCCCAGGGCCACAGCCAGCACGTGTCGATATGACAGTTGCCAATAGCAGTGATCAAAGCAGGTTCGTTAGAGTCGTAGACTTTGGATGAGTCGACGTCTCCGATGTACTTCTTCGCGATCTTTCTGCCCTCTGCAATGGAATCGTTGCTCCCATTGCCCGCAATGAAAGCATCCATGATGGAGTTGCAGATTTGGAGAGCTTGATGCTCCTCCCAGGAGTCTTCGGGAAACTCTCTGGCAGCATCTCCGATGATCCAGAAGTCGATATACAGAGCTCTCGCCTCCAGGTTGATAGATACAATATCGGCTTTTTGCAGCTGGAAGTATCTGTCTGGACGAGGAGGCTGAATGCTGTCGCCTCCAGGAGCATTTCCGAACATGCCGTTGCAAGCCATTTCGATGTAGAAGACATGCTCCTTGCCATCACGGAAGGACTTGGGAAGAATCCACTCGACACGCTCGCCTCCTCCAGTAAGACCTTGTAGAGGTTCCCCCTTTTCATTCCAGATAAGACCCTCGTTGTTTGCATCCCAATGAAGCTCTAGATGCTCCTCGTCGACGAGAGAGGACGGGACAGTAAGGTGAACGCGGAACCAGTGGGTAGACCAACTAGGACCAAAGGACTGACCAACCTCAGCAGGGGAGAAGTCGTGCGAAGTTGCGTCTTTGAAGGTGGGACGAGAGAGGTCTGGCGGAGAGTAGACTTCGAGCTTGATGTGAGGATGACCCGAGGCACGTTTCGGTTCGATCTTACTAGTTAGATATCAGTATCTCGGTGTGATGACTGGGGGAGGTATGGATAGATGTGTACGGTAGCAAGCCCTGGTTTCTGTACTGGCCGTTATCTGTGAACTGCCTCAGTCTGTCAGTGTAGAGCTTGTGAATCTGCTTTCCCACAGGCTTTGAAGCCAGTCGTGGGTAGGTAGAGGCTGGAGCCATGCTGGGATGAGAACCGCCGCCCATTGTGAAGAGGGTGTTCAGAAGGTAGGGGGATGATAACGCAGGCAGGAACCAGGTACAGCAGGAGCTCGAGGTACGGCAGCTGCGAACCATCGATCGTCGCTCGATGCGGGGATATCTCCTGCGTCACGCGTACTCGAGCCGATATCCCCGGTTCGACCATCTGTATCTCCGTCACGGTCAAGCAGGTTACAACGACATGTGTGAACTACCATCGAGTCCATCGTGCTCTCTATGGCGCTCTCATCTGACCTACATTCCTGTGCATGACAGTATGGAAGAAGTCGCTCTCTCCACACACCCACTACCCATGACTGCCTAATGGAGCACTAGCGCAAAGCTCGGATGCGAGCACGGCGTTCACATGCAAACTCCACAGTGGACTCCAAACGCTGTTGCTGTTTCCAAACCAAAACACAAAAAAGTCGCCCGATCATGCAGTGGCCAGACTGGCTCAAGTCGTCCGAGTCTGACAAGGACAAGAAGAAGCCCGTCGCCTGGTCCGACTCTCTCAACGCCACCGACTGGTCACATTATTCATCCCCTCGCACCATTTTGCCGACCGCCATCTTGACATTTTCCACTCTCGCCCTGATCCGCATATACCGCAGACACCTCCGCCGTGTTCCCGAAGCCCAATATATCACCCCTTCGTACTTCCACAAACGCAGTCTCTATGGTTACGTCAGTCGTGTCGGAGACGGTGACAACTTCCGCTTGTTTCATACCCCTGGAGGCCGACTCACTGGTTGGGGCTGGCTACCTTCTAGAAAGGTGCAAGACTGGACTCTCAAGGAGTTCAAGGACAAAACTGTCCACGTCCGCATAGCAGGTGTCGATGCCCCCGAGACTGCTCACTTCGGCAACAAAGAACAACCTTTTGGAAAAGAAGCACTCGAATGGCTGAGGACTTTGCTGCACAAGCGCTATGTCAGAGCATACATCTATCGCCTCGATCAATACCAAAGAGTTGTCGCTAGTGTGTCGTACTGGAAGTGGGGCTTTTGGAAAACAGATGTTGGTCTAGAAATGATCAAGAATGGCATGGCTACCGTATACGAAGCAAAGTTCGGCAGCGAGTTCGGCAATAAGGAAGACAAATATCGCAGAGCTATGGAAAAGGCACAAAGGAAACAGATCGGCATGTGGAAGCACACCAAGCCCAGTTTGATCGGCAAGTTGATGGGCCAGAAAAACGAGAAGATTGAGTCTCCACGCGAATACAAGACTCGCATAAGCCTCCTCGAAAAGGCTGAAACCGGCCAAAAGAAATAGAGTCATCATTCCCGGTTCAACTCTCAACCTTCAATACCGCCCAAGGGAACTTCAGCGCCACTGCTGGATTTCGTGTTTGCGGGTCTTAGTTCAAGGATGTCGGGACGCTTCTTCGATCCTGCTGAACTTTCCGAGCCACTGCAAACGCTGTAGTAACTGTCACAGCTTCCAGAACTTCCGTCAGATTCGGAGAGGATGCCTTCGTAGTAAAGCGGAAGAAGATTATCCAGCGGTACCCATGGCTCCGATCCAAGGAAGTCCGCCATCAATTCCGCAGCAGTCCAATCTCTACAGACGGTGTAATCAACATCGTGCCAGAGACCAGCATGGACGCTCGCAAAATACCGTAGTACATTCTGGAACATTGAGTTGTACGGATGCAGCGTGCCCTTCTTGAAGCAGAACTCAGCAATGTTCTCATTGATATCCAGACTGTTTTCGACTTGTGACTCCCCGGGTGTGGAACGATCGCGGAGATATACGTAATCAGTCGATGGGTCCAGGTGTCTTCTCTTCTCGCTCTCCTCGGGCCATATCTCCGCTCCATACTCTTCCATCCACAGCCATGCCGTGCGCACAGGGTGGTATGTAAGCTTTGGTTTCGAGCTGCATGTCTGTACACTCAGAGTCTCCCACGACCAGCGCATCACTTGCTGTGCCAAGAGGTCGATCTTCTCTGAGTTTTGCTGTATGTTGAAACCGAGTTGCGATAGGAGAGTGCCCATGGTGTTACTTCGAGACCATCTTTCGAGTTCTTTTTGTAGCATTCCGTCGTCTCGAGGGTCGTCTTCGTGCGATAATGTTGGCACGATCTTCATTATGGTGTTGATCTTTGAAGCGGTGTGTTGTCTTGTTCGGATGTATAGGATAAGAAGGGAGCGGCCTACTGTACATATACCCTTCTGCTTATATATACCCAAATCGTATCTCAAACATATATCAGAGCCTTTTCTCTCGCCGAGCGAACTCGCTGAAAGAATCATCTTTGTGTCTTTGTTCCTTGTCTTTGTTAACACTGAGACAGATCAAGACAGGGTCCGAAATTTGTTTTACACTGCATCTAAATCATCATCTGAAACAGTCGAGCATCTTCCCAGAGGCAACGAGTCTTCATTCTGGATACCAGTATACTATTTCTGCTGTACATCGAAAATGGAAAGTCATGCCGAGCAGTAGACTTGCGAGGGGAAGCAGCAAGTTGATCCGAGGGTCCCTTCCCGACCCGATATTCAGGTCTTCTAGGGTCTGATGGTCAAAGAGAAATACTCCGTATTCTATTGTGATATACAATTTGTTAGCCATGACACCCTCGCTGACTTTCTTCTTCTGGTGGATTTTTGGTTCTTCGGAAAAGGATTTGTCCAATGGATCTGTACCTGCAGAACCCACACTAACCGGGTTGAGTTTGTTCTGGGCTATCATCGTGAGTATGAAGATGCAGGAATCTTAGTGTCCTCCTTGCACGACATTCACGCGCATAGTTATGGAAATGCACAGTTCCTTTGCGAAATAGAAAGTGTCCAGTGAGAGTCGCAATATCGCAGGATCTTTATGGATTGGTCCACCGTCTAGAAACAACTGTGCATTTACATAGCCTCATTTCCGCTTATTTGTCGTTGTGAAAGAGGAAGGAACGAGTGAGGTAGAGATAGATATACGAGCTGCACAAATCGTCTGTGCAGAAAATCGACACTGTACAAAGCTCGGCTGCTCGGGATGTTGGGAACGATATGTGCTTCATCACAAATGACTATGTTGACTTCCATTGCCTTCAATCATCAACATCGATGGCAACATTAGCATCAATCTGATCTGTTTTCAGCTTCATTGTGTATTACTGCAAAGACCAAATCTCTATGGAATAACAACAAGCTAAAAATATTCCATAAAGGAAGTAGGGTTTCAAGCATCATACCACTTTTCCGCTGCTATGGTCTATGGTTGCTATGATTCTTTTCATCAAGAGCAGAATATACACCATTAGCACTGTTGAAAGGAATAAGCAAGTCACAAAATAGGCACAGAAGATCTTAAGGTAAACAGTAATTGCATATAGATATTACAATCTGATATAACTACACAGTAGAGAAAGATATAACAAAAGAAATCCAGATTATAGAGAGAGTAATACGAAAAGTTCGTGAGTTGTCCAGTAAGCATAAAACGCCTTCATAAAGTAATTAAATCGTTGTCGATTACTTGCGAACCAAAGTTGCAAGGGTTGTGGGCTGGTCACGCGCTACAACGCTGACAGTGGCAAGTCCAGGTACATTGACGGTGGCACAGACAAGAGGGACGCCGAGAAGTCCTCCAGAGCAAGAGGTAGTGCGTCTAGTCGTAGTGATGACCGATGCGACTGCGACGGCAGTAGGGGCGAGGGTGACTCCAGCTGATACTGAAGCAACGTTAGATACACCAGCTGCGGCGGAAGCGGTGGCTAGTCCTCCGTTGCTAGGGAGAACGCCAGCATCAAGGCTGACAGTCGCGATGTTTCCAAGGCCCAAAGTAACGCAGGCATTGACTAAGGCGCCATTGCACGATGTAGAGACTGCAGTGATTGTGTTTCCAGAAATGGTGAGAGGAGTGGCCAGAACAGCAGGTACGGTGACGGCTGCCGATGCGATGGGCAAAGTTGCGCTAACACCTGCACTGGCGAGACCTCCGTCGCTGGGCAAAACGCCAGCACCGAGGGTGACTGTAGCAATGTTTCCAAGGCCTAAAGTAACACAAGCGTCAATGGCGGCACCTGAGCAAGATGTAGAAACTGCGGTGATTGTGTTGCCGCTGATTGTGAGTGGAGTGGCCAGAACAGCAGGTACGGTGACGGCTGCCGATGCAACGGGGAGAGAAGCACTCACACCGGCGCTTACGAGACCGCCACTCGTGGGAAGGGCGTCGGCACCAAGGCTGATTGTTCCAAGAGGTCCAAGGCCAAGGTTGATACACACTTTGGCGAGGCCGCTTCCAGTGCACGATTGGCTGATGGCGGTGATGGTGCTTCCATCGATAACAGTGCTGGTGGGTACGACGGTAACGCTGGTGATTGCGGGTGTAGAGACGGGAAGAGCTGCGCTGGCGGACACAATGCTACCGTCGGTGTTCAGAGCACCTAGGGTTATTGTCGTTGAGGGACCGACACCAAGAGCCAAGCAGAGTACGCTGTTGCAAGATGCGGTGGTGGTCGTAATGACGGCTCCTCCGGGAAGGGTAGTGGGAACGCTAGGGGCGGTGATTGCAGGTGTCGAGAGACTTGCTCCAGTTCCGACGTTGATAATGCTGCCATCCGAGTTCAGGGCGCCAAGCGTGACTGTAGTTGAGGGTCCAACACCGAGAGCAAGACAGAGAACTCCATTGCATGATGTAGTGGTGCTCGAGACTCCAGGGATGCTGGGCACACCGGTCACAACAGGGGTCGATCCGAGGCCTGCACCAATCTCAATGATGCTACCGTCTGGGTTAAGGGCGCCGAGGGTGGCGGTCACGGAAGGTCCAACTCCAAGAGCCAAGCACACAGCTCCGTTGCATTGAGTCGAGGTTGCGGTGTACTGCCCGCTAGCACCAGAGAAGGTGGTGGGAGTGGCTCCCAAACTGCCGCCAAGACCGAGGTTGACAGTAACGCCATTTCCGATACCGAGAGTGGCACACAAGTCGACGAGTGCACCACCGCAGCTGGTTGTAGTAGAAGTCAAGGTAACGCCAGAGGGCAAAGTTACGCCGGGAGGGAGGACAATACCGCTGGTGATAGGTCCTACAACGCTGGTGATGGATGCAATAGCACTGGATCCCTCTGACAGAACAGAAGAGATAGAGGCGGTGGCCTCGCTCTGAACCGAGGAAATGATGCTGGAAATGCTTGTAGGGTTGGTAACGCCGCTGGTAAGAGAGTTGATGATGCTTGAAGCGTCGGACTCGATGGAAGAAACGACTCCAGTAGCAGATGCACCGATCTCGCTGGTGAGAGAGTTAACAGCACTGGTGACGCCCGAGATGATAGGAACAGAGGAGAATCCAGGAAGGGAGGGTCTCAAGCTTGTGGAACCAGCATTGATAAGAGAAGATGCGAGGCTGGTAGCCTCACTCAGGACGGAAGAGACACCTGAAGGAAGTCTGGAAGTACCAATAGGGCCAACGACGGAGGAGATCAAGCCAGATGGGAGAGAAGTGGCGGTGGGAAGCTCGGAGATCAGCGAACTCAATGCACCAGTGTTAACAGCACTGGCGGTAGTGAGCTGCGAGATCAAGGAAGAGAGCTGACTGCCAATGACACCAGTAGCAGTAGACGCTTCGGAGGCAAGGCTTGACAGAACACCGCTGGGAACAGCAGAGAATCCTGGAAGAGAGGGTCTCAAGCTCGTGGAGCCAGCGTTGACACCGGTGGGAACACTGGCTGAGACGCTGCCTGACGCTCCTGCGGTCGCGCCGACGGAAGCAGGAGGCAGGATAGAAGAAGCTGCAGATGAGCGCAGAGCAAATTGGATACCATTGCGGGTGACTCCGTTGGTCAAGGAGCTGTAGAAAGTACATGAACCAGTCTTGGGGTCGTATGAGGTACCGAGGCAGCGAGCGTTAGGCGAGCAGATGTTGGCACATCCGTTAATAGAGCCAATAGCTTGTCTCTTGGAGACTGCATTGCCAAGGTTCAAAACATCACCACCGTAGAACTGGTTACAGTAGCGTGTGAACTGGGAGCCCAGGGCGGTGTACTTGGATTCGCTGGCGAATGGGCAGACGATCGGAGTAGAAGAAGAAGATGCTGCCGAGCTGGAGCTGCCGCGTGTGTTGGTCACGGGTGACACAGTGACGCCTCCGTTGTTGACCGCCGATGAGATGGCGCTTACGAGCGAACTGACAGCACCAGAGGGAAGAGTTGCGGATGGGTTGGCAAGAACTGAGGACAGATCTGAAGCCAAAGAAGATCCGATGGAGACGGCGGGGTTTGTCAGAGACGCGACGGCGGAAGACAAGGCTGGAGCTCCGGTGACGGCAGGGTCGTTGGCCAAAGATGAGACGAAAGAGGAGAAAGCAGGGTTTCCATTTCCACCTCCAATTCCAACACCAGCTCCAACACCGGCGCCAGCTGATACGCCAGGAAGATTGGCGATGACAGACGAGGCAGCGTTGGTCAAAGAAGAAGCGGCGTTGGCAGGGATTGTGGCAGAGGGGTTGGCGGCAATTGAGCTCAACAAGCTCGAGATAGCAGGTGCGACTGATGCAGCGGGGTTGGCTGTAGAGAGGAAGCCAAGTGCGGAAGAAGCAGCGGCTGCGGCACTGGGGATAGCGCTAGCCTCTGAGGCAACAGAGCCAAGAACGGAAGAAAGTTGGGAAGGTGCGCCAGATGCTGCGTCGGCAAGCGAAGAAGCAGCACCAGTAGGAATGGCGGCGGTGTTGGCTGCAATGGAGCTCAACAAGCTCGAGATACTAGGAGCAACAGATGCTGCAGGGTTTGCGGTGGAAAGGAAGTTCAATGCTGATGAAGCGGCGGCTGCGGCCTCTTGTGCAGCGTTGTTGGCAGCGTCAGGAGCAGAGGTGGCTGCGGATGCGACTGAGCCGAGAAGCGATGACAGCTCTGCAGCGGCAGAAGCAGCTGGTGTGTTTGCTCCTACGCCTGCCCCAGCAGCAAGTCCACCAGAACCAGAGCCCAGAGAACCGGAGCCCGATCCTGATGCACCAGCGCCCAGGGCAGAGGAGGCAGCAGGGTTGAAACACTCAGCAACAGCCGATGCTTCTGTTGACAAAGCATCAACAGCGATTTCAATGAGATCACCAAGCAAGCTGATGTTGCCGTTGTTTTTGATCTCTGCCATCACATCATCGAGACTGGAGCCGCCAATGCTGTCAATGAGGGCCTGTCTCTTCGTGGGGATGGCCGAAGAGCTGGCCAGAAACAGCGTGATCGCCGAGAAGCCGGCGAAACGCATCTTGCTGGTCGAACTTAGAGAAAGATGTATGAGGAAGGAAGATGTTCAAAGTGGTAGAAGAGATGAGTCGCTTGTTGATTAGAATGGAGGACTCGGTGGGAGCCATCTGTCTTGATATACCCACCTCTTCTCGTAGAGTCGCCATGTTGTGGTCCAATTTCCAGACTTCATCATCGTCGTTCATGATTGATCTGCGTTGTCTCGTTGTAACTATCGACTCTTTCATTAGACTGTTTCACACAGGAGTTCCCTTCTACAGGTGTGTTGTGGAGTTGGCAACGACAAGCAGCGACACGCAATGTACCAATTGGGTCATATCACCGTTATTAGGATGAGACCTCTGGGGGAGATTGGCGGTGACCGCACTGGACGAACAATAGGGAGAGACGGATTGGTGGAAGGAATGATCACCATCCCTAGAGACGTTGTTCAGGATCCGCTCTCCAAGAAACGACAACAAGGCCGGGTCTTAGATTGGATCTTCGACCATCTATGCCAGAGCCAATGGTCAAGCTGGCTTCTTGGCCACCTCGGACACGGTATCCAGGGGACTGCACTTTGCCGTCGGAAATATCACTCAAAGTGTACTATCGACGGGATAGGCACAGTGAGTTTAGAGCGGGGTGACAGGTGCTTTGGCAAGATCTCCAAGCTCAGTATCAAAGAGGTCGATCGGTATCGAAGTGAACCCTGATCGCCGTTATGACAGCAGACCCTGTTCCTAGATAGGTGATAATATGGCGTGAATTATGGACATAGTTCCGGCAGTGGAGGCGTTTAGGAGAATGAGCATAGGGATCTTCAAACGGGGTGTTTCTCACTTGGCCTCTTGTGGCAGTTGTGGCGGTCTTGGAGCCTCCACCCTGCGCTTCGTTGTGCTATACACGAGGGGATGTTTAGTAGGCGTGCAATGTGCGGGGTGTCTAGCGGAATTGTCATGAAGTCCGTGTTGACTAATAACCTCATGAAGGTTGTGTCGGCTGAAGTGTATTGTGACACTCTGGGGTCATCGTATAGTCGGGCAGTTCCAGCAATGTGTGCTATCGCTTGTTGTCATTATAATGCTACGTCAGTCCCAGCTATCTGGTCCGATGATAATCATGATATGCAGGTCCATTCGGCAGACACGATGCTCGTCATTGTGGCTGTTTACCAAGACAATTCCGATTTCCAGATCGCTGTGATATAACGAGGATCGTTATGGCAAGATGAGTTGTGTTAGATGTGGTGGTGTGAGGTTGAGATCCTCCACGGGCCACGGCTCGGCCAGACGTTGTCCGACTCCTCCAGCAAAACGGGCGCTAGCCGTACGCGACACGTTGACAGCTGTCCCATGGCCCTCGCATTGGTCGGCTTTCCTCGGCCGACTCCCGACTCACTGACTCGACTCTCACATACCGTTTGCATGTGGCTGCACGAAGGAAGCTATGGAGATCTGCAGTAGTGAGGGGCCAATACGGTGACGCCTATTTCGTGCCATGATACCTTATAGAGAATACACGGTAGGCGCGGCGGCGCCACTTGCCTGGACTGTCTTATTGAGCCAAGAACTGGTCTCCTGCTGCTTGATGGTCACATGAAGAAAGCAGAAACCATCGTGTTCAGATGCTTGAGCAAGAGATGTACTGTCTCCTCAGCGTTGCTCTCTAGGCATAAGACCACAGCACAATGTACATCGAAATCGATGTCGATGTAGTCGATTGAGTCCCGGCTTAACAGCGATGACGCCTGAGCTCGCTCATGTCTCGCCTAGACGGTCAAGTGTAAACATCCTCCGGCGACCCCGAGGCAGCGGATCGACCGAGAACGCTATCGATTCGTTTTGAAGTTGAAATAGTGGGGAGCACACAGGCTTCATGTCGTGGCACTGAGGAGTAAGTTATATCCAGAAGCCAAGTTCTGTGATTGTTGCGGAGCTTCTGATGGTCCTCACGTGCAAAGAAAGAACTTGAGTTACACAGGCCGTTGGTCATGTGCAATGCTATTCCCGACTCAATTGCTCAAATACAGTGACAAAAAAACACGCAGGCAAGACCCACCCGCTAGCTAGGCAATTAGACATTGAGTGGAGACGATTGCGTTGCGGGAATTAAGTAACTGAATTGAGGGACAAGAGCATTCGGTACGCAGAGATAGAGATGTTTTTCGTTACAACTTCTTGCCTGACCTGGTGGGTTGGTGGCTCGAGGTTTCTCCTGGTTCGAGCTGAGTGCAACGAACCGTGTTCGGTGGTCGATATCAGATAATCCTTCATGATTGAACCGAGTGCTATATTGGTGTTCGTCGATCGTCTCAATGCCGAACGGTTGTGATTGCAACAGTGTAGACAAAGGCCAAGATATGTGGTGGCAGTCTCAGGCACCAACAGCTGTGAGATTGGCGTGTCTCTGATACTAGCCACATTTCGATGAATCATGGTCTTATACTTTGACAGAGGCTCTCCATATCTTACAACGACTTATTGTAAGCATGAATGCACTCTCTGCTGTCCGTCCTGAGCTTGCGCGGCCGTGTATCTCCCTACGACCGATAGAGGAAGTTTAGGCCAGGGTCGCCCTGTCGCCAGAAATTCAAGCCTCAGCACGTGACGCTGGCACTGGCGTAGGAGCACATCGTGCAATTGATACTGACTTGTCTCGATCGCCATGCACCCTCTCAGTACGACGTGAGCCACGGACGGCAGGACGCTCAATATCGTGTGTTTGGTCGGAGTCTTGACATTGAAACCCAGACAGCTTCAATATACAGATATCGAGCCCACAGGGTTGAATGTCGATTGTCTGTGTGGCTCAAAGACATTTCTTTGCAGCAGCTGCCACACGGCTTCTGAATACCGGACTACTGACTGGAGCGTTGACAGTATAGAAGGGGTTCATGATGCACTTGATCCAGGCCTCGTAGACATCGGTCATGAATTGCCTCACAGCTTCCTCGGTCTGAGCACTGGTCGGATTATTGGCAAGTAATGTGCTCTGCCTAGCGGGGATAGAAGGATGTTGTCTTTGTGGTGCAGCAGCCGGGTAAGTAGAGTAGGTAGTAGAGGAAGGGTCTGGGTTCATGAGTAGCATGAATTTGACATTTCCGCCAGTAATGAAGCAGTGGATGTGATTGTTTTGAAAGCGGTCAATGTGTTTGAGATAGCTTTTTCAGGGATATGTCAGTTGGGATTAGATAATGGATCAGAAGACTGGAAAAACATACAGTCCATTGTTTCCCCACTGTACTTCTTCGACAATGTCGAGACTGCTGTGGACGATGAACTGGTTCATGTGTCTGGCCTCATGGCGGAAACGGGCAATGCCGTCTCCGCCAGCCTTGGAAGTGCCGAATTCATGTTCGAAGAGGGGGTTGTCTCTTGTACCGATGATTGTGAAGTAGTATGACATTGTGTATTCCGTAAGTTGGGCGAGAAAGCGTGATTGTACGGAATTTGATAGTCGATGAAGATGCGGCAGGACTCCTAAAGGAGCAGCGCTTGGAAACGACTCCTGCTCGGTGGTGGACTGCAAGTCACGACCGGTCGGGGAAATATCTTGGCACCACCGAAGCGTCAGCGACGACAGCGAATCTTTTGAAGATTGCGGGCAAGCGCATAGCATCCGTCACAAGCAACCATGTTCGGCGCATTCAAACCCACCTCAGCTCTATCAGGAGGTCTGCTCTGGTACGTGCCTTGTCCTCGGTCACCAGCGCAAGCCAACACCACTGACACGCGACTGCAGGAAAATCCCATGGCGACTTTCAGCACCGCAGAAGCTGCGCCAACGCCGTCGCCTGCGTCGTGTCGACAACATTGTCTCGGTTCTAGATAGCGCTCTCCAAAGACAGGTCCAGACACAACCCGCCACTACTGCCACAAAGGGAATTGGTGCCACCCAGGCCACTACCGAGGAGCTCGCCCAAACCGCCCAGGGACAGCGCTTGATGAACGCAGAGGTCAACACTCCTCTCAACGACCGCCGACATGGCAGAGGCCCGAGGCAGGGTGAGATCCTGAGTGGTAGCTTGCCCATGGGCACTGTCACCATGACCGGCGACCAGGCTAGGAAGATGGGAACTATCAAGTTGATCGAGCGATGGAAGGCCGAGATGCCCACCGAGGCCGAAATGCTGCCAAGAGACAAATACACAATGTTCGACCGCAAGGAGAAGAAGTACAGAAAGGGTATCCACAGTAAGTCGCCGCCTATAACACCTTCCGAACATACCAACCTTACTGACCATCTTTCTCCCAGAGCTGCCCAAGTGGACCAGAGTCTCTCAACGTGTCAACCCTCCCGGTTTCTAGACCATCTTTTATCACTTTCTGTATATTTATGCATAGGGCGGCGTTTGGCCTTGGTTGGTCTCAGGATTTTGTACAAAAATATTACGTCAAAGAATGTTGCCATGTTTGTCTCTTCATTATTATGATACCCATGGCCCTGTCATACTACCTCAAAAGCCAGCTAGCTGTGTTTGCGAACAACGCTTTTACTGCCCTCTGGTGGCTTTCTTTCTCCCAAGTTGTGGAGTCGCTCTCCGATAAGATATACTTCATCCTTGATGCTACCTCTCCAGCGATGCAATCCCTCGCTCAACTCCCACGTACACCATAAGCCTAGTGCTTGACTGGCGCATATCGGATAGCTGTAGCGGTAAACCTTGGTACGGACACTGGCAGATATTAGATTGGAGACATCCAGGAACGATGCGATGAGGGGAGGGCAGATCAGGACGATTGAGAACAGCAGTAGTGTTGGCAACACAAATGCGCGTGTGGCCAACTTGACGTTGGGATTGGTGAACCCGTCGCGGGTGATTGCTCGCATCGCTGCGGCTGGTCGGGAATTACGCGACAGGAGCAGCAGACGTAATACTACTCTTCCATAGATGAATCCGAGTGTCCAATCTTGGAGGATGTGGAAAGTATGCGATGCCACTGCCAGCTGCGCGACCTGCGACTCTGCAAAGTTTGTGAGCGTTGTGTTGGCCAGGGTGACTTGAGCTCCAGGCATGTGATCTGAAAGGACATTGCCGCTCTTTTGAGTTGTAGCTGCTGGGCCCATGTAAGTTCGAAGAGGCAGAATGAGGTAAAGCTCCAAGACAAGGGCGAAAAGAGTCGGAACAATCACGACAGCAAATCCATACACGTAAGCGCTTCGCAACAAACGCCAGGTCTGCTTCTTGACGTTGGCACTAACAGCAGCCAAATTCTGTCTAGAGGTTGTGTGCTTGATACTCTTGACTGCCTCTCGTCCATTGAACAGAGATTGGAGCACCACGCCCAAGGCTGTAATGCCGACAGCGAAGTTGTACAGATCGTTGAGCGCAATCCGTTGAGGAACAAGGACTGACATGATCAGACGTCCGAACAGCATGGGAATAACAGTGACTCCCAAGCCCATGGCGATTGCAAACATCCATAGAAGCGCGACGAAGGTGAGAATGCGTACGCGGAAATGTGGCGGAATGTAGACTTGAACAAAGTTTTCAGGCTGTCGGCCATGAATACCATTGCTGGTGTTTGTACCGTCTACTCGTTGATCCGTCTCGCTGACCTCCAGGAACACAGTATCGCCCCGAGGGATTCTAACCTGATCGGTCGCGGGTGCTCGGACGTACTTTCCGTCCTTGACAAAGTTTTCGGATTTTATGATAGCTCGCTGGTCCTTCCAGGGGTTGAGTTTGCTGATCCACGACTCTCCATCCAGACGACCCTCTTCAATCTTGCGTCGGTCACCGAAGAGGAATTGAGAAAGACGCAGTGAACGTGCGCAAAGCTTGAGCCATCTGCCAAAGATCGTCTCCATTCCTTTGGAAGGAAACAGGTAGGTGGCCACCACGGGTGCGAGGAGATTGTATCCCAAGAAGTCGATGGGGAACTCCAGGTCCGCCTCTGGTCTAGCCCATCGAATAGGGAACACTCCAAATCGTGAAGTCCCCCAGATAGCACCGCCAAGGCAAACAATAACTAATCCACCATAGATAGCTCCACTGAACGCGATCTTGCGGAGTTGAGTGGTGACACTGCGCTCAAGGACATCGCGAACAGGGTGAAAAGTTGGATCATCAGGATCTCTGATGAAGTAGAGAACCCCGCTGCGCAGAATTCTTCGGCACATGGACACGAACAAAGCAAAATGGAACATATAGCAAGTGCCGATGAACCAATGCAAGAATACAAACAGCCATGGCGATCTGCTGGCAAATGCAAGTCTCGAAGCGAACGATGCATTTTCAAAGAGGGGAAGTAAAGCAGAGTCGAGGAGCATGCCGCAGTAAAGTGGAAACGCGAGCATTTCGATGCTGATAATCAAGATGACCTTGAATACTCCGCCAGCTTGCTTGAGGACATCCGTGAAGCTCTTCTCCACCGTCTGTAGGGTTGGCGAGCTGAAAAGTGATTCTTTGCGAAGTAGGTACATGGTCCCGATCACAGCGAGCAAGACATATCCAGCTAAAACGGTCAGGCAACGGTCTTCATTGGTCCAGATAGCCAGAGAAGGATCCAAAGAACCACCATCATGCTTGACTGTGAAGGTGAAGGTGCCATTCTTTACAGCTTCCGACAAGCCATCTGCCAGAATTGTGCGAATCCAGGCGTAGCTCGTCGCTGTCTGCTGCAATACTCTTGCAGCTCCTTCAGTGATAGTCTTATGCACTTCCAGCGTTGTTGAGTGCTGCACATGATACAAGATGCCAGATACACATTTGGCAAAAAACTTCAACACCTGGCCAGCTTCCGCTTTCAGGTTCAGAAGCGATTGATGCGCCTCGTTGGACTTCACCAATGGTCCAAGCTCTAGTGGACCATCGCCGTCGAACAGTTCAGCCAGACGAGCACCAGCCCCATTCGCTGCTTGGTGAGCGCGGGTTGCCAAGGAGTTCACATACCCCAAGCCGACCTTCTGGAGGATAGAACCAAGTACAAGAGTGAGTAGTTGCGTCAGAATCTGAGCACCAAAGTATGTAGCTGCACCACCAACATAGACGGTAATATCGACAATCGCATCGGCAAACATGGAAATAGCGCGTAGAGGGGTCATGATCAATGACGTGATCGGATCACCAAGGAAAAGCAGTGCGATCTTTCCGAAGAAGTATGGTAAGCCAATGGCAATCCAGAGGGTGGCTGTGATAAGGAACCCACAGAACACGGCTGTCTGGGCCAAACCAGCCAAGGGACCTTGCATACCAATCAACTCGAGGACGCCCTCAAGATCTTCAGCATCTTCGATGGCTTCCGCATCCAAGCCGGCATCGGCTGCGGCTTGGAGAACCTCGGGGTCCTGTGCATTTTCGAAATCATGGTCATGCTCACCACCATGGACATGGACGAAAGGCGGTTCTTCTGCTTCGTCGCGAACGATCTCTTCATCAAAGATTCCAGGCAGAGGGTCGTTCAAGTCCTCTTCGACCACGATGTCAGCCCAAAACCAATCAAACAACCTAGAAATTGGGCCTTTGCGCGGTTCAACCAGCGGTGTTGTCCGGGGGACGTTGTCTTGTTGTGGTGAGGGATGTTCTTCGGCGGGACTCGCTGCTGCCGGCTCCTCGTAGATCGAAAAGATGATCTCTTCTTGTGGACTGCCTGGGTCCTCATTTGCCGAACTCTCGTTTGACTCCACGAAAGGAGCTGCAGGATGAGACTCTTGGGGTTGCTGGTCCATTGTTGTATTGGCAGCAGTCGCCGCTCGATTTCCTTCGCGATGGTCCGTGTCAGACAGGAGAGAATGTGGTATCCTTGTAGGGTCTGATGATTCTTGATTGGAAGAAGTCGCAATTGACTGCCAACTTCCGTTGCTGCTGTCACCATCGTGTTCCATGTTGTTACGGTCGCCGCTTTCATGGTCACTTGAGGGTTCTTCGAGCGACTGTATGACCCTCTGTGCATGTGATGATGCGTCTCTCGGAGGCATTACTGGTCGTCTTCTTGGTTCATCTTCATCGTCTCCATCCATACCACTCTCCATATCAGATTCACGAGACGCAGGGCCTGCTTCGGGGTACTCATCATCGGACAATGCAACCTTGTCATCGGGAAGATTGCTCAACAACATGTACTTGATCTCACCCTCTCTGAGCAAGATTTCACGCCAGAGATCCTTCTCGGTAGGGTCGAGATTGTCCAGAATAGCCCAAATGTTCTTGGCAATGTCAGCGCGAGATATGCCAGAGTCTTCAGCGAGTTTGAGCTGTGCGAATAGTTCCTCGCTAGATTCTTCAAATGCTTCCATGAACTGCTCATGATCCTCGCCTTCGAAATCGTAAGGAACTCCGGCGTTATCCATAAGGGTTTCCATAGCGTACCATCCGATGAACTGTGTTTCGTCATATTCGGAAGCTTCGCTCTCAGACATGGGCTGCTCAAAAATATGTCGGTAACGCTCTACATTAGGTCTTAGGGTCTCGTCTTCCAATGCAGCAGCCTCGAGATCCTGCAGGCGTTGAGCGGCTCGTTCGGCAACATCCAGTTGTATCTCTGCGTCGCGGATATGGGCAGCAGCGTTGATGATGGGCTGCTGTTGAACGACCCATTCCCGAATCAGGAAGATGAGAATGAAAGCGACTACGACATTGATGGTAATTATGTCGCCCTCAAGTACGTCGAGGATAAAGCGATTGAGCCAGACGTGAGAAGTCAAATTATTTACAGCCTTGACATCAGACAACAAACTAGAGTGGAGCGGTGCGAACGCGGCTTCGGATTGTATGTTTGAAGAAGAGTAGATGGCCGGTTGACCCAGCGGCTTCAGAGGGTAGAACAGGGAGTTCACTAGGAACTTGCCCAGACTTAGGCCAAAAGGCTCTTTCTCGACAACAGCATCGCTGACAGGGGTCGAACTATTATGTTGTTGGGCAGCATAGGCCATCTTAGCCAGCCAAGGGTCTCTCGCCCAACCTGCATCCAAGATCCAGAAGAGGCCCCTCCACGACCAACGGATACACCATGGAAGTACAACGAGCCAGACAAGGCCAACAGTGGCAGCACGAGCCCAGGTTGACAAGTATTTCAAGATGTGCAGACAAGCTCGTTTTGCGAAGATGGGCAGCGGGAGAGTTTGGGGCATGTGCGAATCGTAAAGCTTTGTGAAGCGAAAGGGCGTTTTACAGAGCTCGCAGTGTTTCTTATTGGAATGCGATAGCCACTCCATCAGGCAGTCCTGGTGGACGAACTTGATACTGCCACTGCACTTGCAGGGGTAGAAGAGCGGCTCTGTAGCGGAAGCCTCGCTGCGACATATCCTGCAGGTGTCGCCCTCGGTAGGCGACTTGTCGCTGCCTTCAGCAGGGTCGAATTGCGGATCGTTCATGATGTCGGGCGGGGACGCGGGGTCTGTGGTCGACATATTGCGGTGATGGCGTCAAGGAGGAAGCGAGTGGCTTTGGGGAAAGGCCGTCCAGGCGGGAGTGTTGATCAAAGCGACATCTAAGACAAGCAGACCGAAGCTGTTGAATAGCGGACGAGACTCTCCTGGAAGTTAGGTAGACAGGTACATTTGTACACGACAAGATAAAATGGTAGCAACAACGACCTCAAATGGCATCGAGGTGGATTCGGAAGCACGTGAAAAGCCAAGACTGCGGATCGGCAAGACTGCTCCCCCGTCTTTGTTTCTACCTGCTGGATTGATCTCTTCATAACAGCAGCTCTATGGCTCAACGTAGACCTTTAGCTTGATCCTTGCGCGGTGCATAGTTTCCTAATACCTGCATGCGGAATGCATATAAGTAGCCAACAGTGACCATTGATTGCACAATGGCGGGTGGTATAAATATCAGGAGTGGATATCAGGGTTTCGCAGTGGCTGAATTGATGTCATTCTGCTGCGGCGCACGCGAGCAGGAAGGAGCAGCCGCAGAAGCAAGGTTCAAGCACAAGCTGCCCGGTTTCTCGTCACTCTCTCCTGACAAGCACAATAACTTTGTATCAAGACAAGCTTCCCCGTCTGTCATCTAAAGCCTGTCCGCACACGCTGCACTGCTTTCTTGAACAAGCTCTATGCAGGTCTAAATATTCGTCCTTTGTCACCATGGCCATCCGAAACGAGAAGGCGCCGAACGGCTCCATCTCGACATCATCCTCAACACGAGGGCGCCAGATCAAGAGACGAGGTTTCTTCTCGCGACTGATCAACATAGCTCTGAGGTATGCGCTTGCACTCGCTGCTTGCTTCACTCGTCGATTGCTAACTCTGCTACAGATTGTCCATATGGTATTCGCTCCTGACAATCGTCTTCCGCTGCCCGTCATCGCCCAAACAACTTACGAATGACTCGCCCAATGTTTGCGAGCCCTACTTCCAGCTGAGAGACTACGCCATTCCTCACATCCAACCCTACTACAACACCTATGCCGCCCCATACGTTCAACAAGCTCAGCCCTACTTTGACCGCGTCAAGGAACAGGCCTACGTCCCTGCTGCTGCCTTTGCTCAAAAGCATGGCGCTCCTCGTGCCGCTCAAGTTCAGAAGTATGCGACCAAGGAGTGGCAGCGATCCGTCCGTCCTCAGTTGCAGGTCGCTCGTAAGCACGCCCTGAAGCAGTACGACTCCACCCTGGGCCCTCACGTTCAGAAGGTCCAAGACGCCGTGTCGCCTTACTACACCAACGTCAGAGCCTCGGCCGCTGACTTCTACGAACTCGAACTGCTACCTGCCTACAAGCACACTGCCCCTTACGCAAAGAAGTTCTACGGCCACGCCCATCGCTTCTCTGTCAACACCGCTCTGCCCTACGCTCGTTGGGGTACTGACTTGACTTTCACTTTTGTTCGCCGTCAGATCTGGCCTAGAATCCAGGTCCTCTATGGAGAGAACGTCGAGCCTCAAATTTTCAAGATTAGTCAGAGACTTGGTCGCTACCGCGATGAGAAGAAGATTGAAGCCGCCGTCGAATCTGCTGAGAGTTCCGCTTCTTCTTCCTCATCATCGTCTTCTTCCGCATCGTCGGTTGCATCTACTTCCTCTACTGTTGTCGCCAGCTCGCCCACAGCCGTGGTCTCAAGCGCCAGTTCCGTCATCGAGTCCATCATGACAAAGGCATCCAGCGTCGTTGCTGCCTCGCCTTCCATGGCTTCTACTGAAGAAGAACCTAGCGCTGCCGAGCAATTCTCTCAGGATCTGAAGGTTTGGGAAGAGCATGTCTCCATCGCCGTACGTGAGGGACTCGATCACCTCCGTGAGCGTATCCAGGAAATCTGTGATCGCCAGGTCGAGACCCAAACCAACGGTGTTGGTGAAGCTTTGATCATCCAATTGGAAGAGAGTTCTTCGTCGGCTTTCAGAAGCCTCAAGGCAAGAGTTGAAACTGTCATCGAACATCTTCCCGAAGAGCCTTCCGAATCTGATATCTCATCTGCTCAAGACTCTATCAACAAGGAAGTCAAGAAGGCTGGTCAGACTATCAAGCAGAAAGCTCAAAACGTTCGTGACTGGAAGCAGACCTTCGACAAGGATATCACCCGTCTTATCGAGGCTGCTGCCAACTCTACCCTTGAGACTATCGACAACATTCGCGACCTCCGTCTGCAGGAGATTGGCAGACGCTGGGCTTCCAATGCTGCCATCACCCACAGAGACTGGACTAAGTACAACGACCTCAAGAAGGCATCCAGTAAGGGCCGCGATGAGGTTGCTGCTCTTGCCACCTCCAAACAGCTCACCGAAGCCAAGAAGGGCGCTCAGTCGATTGAGGACAGGGCTATGGCTGCTGCCGAAGGCGCTGCCAAAGAACTGACCAGGCTCAAGAGTGTTTCCCAATGGAAGCTCGACGCCAGAGATTCTTCCGATGACTTCAACACAAAGTACGCACCCGCTGCCGCTGCTCGCGCCAAGCAGCAAGTTGCTGATAAGATCTCTGGCGCCAAAGAGGCTGTTGTTGGAACTTCCCAGGGCACAGTTGAGTCAGCCTCATCGGTCTTGTCTTCTCAGGGCTCCCAAGTAGCCTCTAGCATATCGGTTCAAGGATCTCAGATGGCCTCAAGCATTTCTTCGCAGGGTTCTCAGATGGCTTCTAGTGCTTCTGAAGCTGTCCTGGGTACCAGCACTGGCTCCGTTGAAAGCGCCGCATCCAAGGTGTCTGAGAAGGTTCTTGGCTCCGAGCAACCCACTCTTGAAAGCATTGCTTCGGTTGCCTCTGAGAGTGCTAAAAGCGCGGCTACTGTTGTATCAGAATCTGTCCTGGGCACTCAACCCGGCGTCGCAGAGCAGGCTGCCACAAAGGTGTCTGAAGCTGTAGTCGGCCGTGACACACCCGTGATTGAGAGTGTTTCCTCTGCAGCCAGCTCAGCTAGTTCGCGAGTCGCCAACCAGTCTCTTTCTCCCGAGATGGCAAAGAGCCTCCAAGCTGCAAAGTCTAGCGCCATCTCTGCTGCCAGCGATGCATCTTCCAGCATTGCTTCAGTTGCATCCAGCGTGTCCGCTCCTTCGGTCGTGTCTGAAGCATCTTCAAGCATGAGTTCAGTTGCTCAGCAAGGAGCATCCAGCGCCTCATCCATAGCATCCCAAGTCTCCGAGAGTGCATCTGACGCTTCTGAGAAGGCTTCAAAGAAGGTCTGGGGTGGAGCTATGGCTCAAGCAGTTCCTTCCGCTCGTTCCATTGTCCTTGACGATGATATTGTCGACGATGAGAACACGTACTCGAGCAAACTTCAAGACATTCTTGGAAAGGCTGGCAACCAAGCCAGTCAGCTTACCCAGGCCGTCCAGGACGCTTTGAAGCCTGCCCCTACTCAGGGCAGCGTCGAGTCGGTCACCTCTCTTGCTAGTGAGCAGTATGAGAGAGCTCTCTCTGCAGCTAGCAGTGTCATTTTCGGTACCGAGCAGGGTGTTGGAGAGTCTCTGTCGAGTGTCGCTAGTGACAGATATGCCTCTGCAGTCTCTGCCGCATCCAGTGCCATCTACGGCGAACCCCTTCCTGCCACCAAGTCGATCGCATCTCAAGCTGCCTCGGTTGCAGCTTCCGTCACCGCTGGCGCTAGCAGCGCTGGAGATTCTTTCCAGTCGCAGGCTAGCTCGATCTACACTGAGGTGCAGTCTGCTTACTCGAGCTCTGTTGCAGGCCCCTTACAGTCTGTTTATTCCAGCTCCATCGCAGACCCATTGCAGTCTGCCATGTCTTCCATCTCATCGATCGCGTCTTCTAGACTCCAGGAAGGCCTCTCATCAGCAAGTGCTCAGTTTGAGCAGGCTAAGAGTGCTATTGGTGCTTCGCCAACCCCAGTTCAACAGGGCGTCATGGCAGATGCCCAGCGTAGGTATTATGAGATGGTGGGTTACGCCTATGATCGCTACTCGGCCTTCGAATCTGCTGGAAGAGACATGGTCTCTACTCGTCCTACCGCCACTTCCGGATACTCGAATGTCCTGGCCGCTGCTCAGAGCCAGTACAGCAGCGCCATCAACGCCGCTTCAAGCAACATGGACATTGTCCTCTCATCAGCACGTTCGGTTGTTAGTGGCACCACTCAGTCTCCAGCTCAGAGTTTGATCGACCAAGCATCGAGCCAATACGACGCTGCGACTTCAAGTGCTTCATCTTACCTCATCGTTGCTTCTTCCAAGGCTAGCGAGGCTGTTTACGGCACTCAGCCTGCTATGTACGAGAACCTTCTTGCATCTGCCCAAAGCCAGTATGATGCTGCTTACAGCGCTGCAAGCGTCAACCTGAACGGCATTCTCGAGTCGGCAAGCTCTACTGCCGCCCCTGCCTTTGACACTGCTTTTGAACAGTACGAGTTGGCAGTTTCGGCCGCTGGTGAGCAATACTCGATAGCGAGTGTCAAGGCGAGCGAAGCAATTTACGGAACATCTACAGGCTCTGTCGAGTCGCTTGCCAGCGCTGCCAGCACAGCCATCTACGGAAGTGAGACTCCTTGGACGGAAGCCGCCGCGTCGCAAGCTAGTGAGAATTGGGATATCCTGGTCTCCAAGGCCAGTGAACAAGTCTACGGTTCCCCTACCCCCTTCTTCTCCCAAGCTGGAGAGTACGCTTCTCAGGCTACCGTTGCTGTAGTCGAACAGTACGCCGCAGTCTCTGCTCTATTTGACGAACTCGTCAACGGACGCGAGCCAGAGTTTACCGAAAGTGTCTGGAATCGCCTTCAATCTGCCTATTCAACTGGTGCCCCAGCTATCGTATCGAGTGCATCGAGCTATGCTCAAGATGCTTACGCTAGTGCATCTTCATTCTACGAAACGACCTTCACACCACCACCAGCTGTTGAAGATCTCCTCGACAATGTCAATGAGCAGATCAATGCTGCAGTTGACGCTGTCTCGGCTCAGATCTACGGCACTACAAAGGGTAATGTCGAGCAGATGACTGAAGCAGTTGGTAGTGCGTACAACGATGCTGCTTCTCGCGCTAGCGAGGCTGTATATGGAACCACTACAGGTTACGCTGAAGCAGCCCAGAGCTCAATCTCAGATGCTGCTTCGTCTGCCCAGCAAGCTATCAGTGAGGCCTTGTTTGGAACACCTTCTACTGCGGCAGCAGCCAGTATCTACACATCGATTGCATCGGTTGCATCGGAGAACCGTGATGCTGTAGTGTCAAAGGCTGTCGAGCAGTATGAGGCAGCTACATCGGCTGCCAGTAGCGCCATCTACGGATCTGAGAAGGGAGCTTTCGAGAGCGCTCAAAGCAGACTGTCGGTCGCCATGGCTAGCGCATCTAGCAGGTTGGCAGAGTTTGGCGAGACTGCAAGCAAGGCGACCGATGACTCGGTCTCTAAAGTGGTCGAAGCAGCTCAGGAGGCAGCTTCATCAGCAAGCAGCGTGGCCTCGTCAGTCAGCATCAGAGTTAGAGACGAGCTCTAAGTGCATAACAAAATGGTGACGATGATGAAGAACAGGGGGAAGAAGAAGTTTACGAGTTGTTAACGAAGCCTTTGTCTATTTCCACTAATATAAACATGATTCGCTTATAGACCAAAAACATTCAAACATGTGCAATGTCGTACGCTGTTGATGAAGACAAGTATATCCAACCGACAGACGTTCGGCGTGGAGTAGGGCGTCATCGGGCGGCCGTGATCGACCCCATTCCCCGACCCTCGGCAAGACCCCGCAATTGATAGGCGCAGATAAGGGAAGGAGGTCCACTTTATGAGCATGGCCGCATTGGCCGCAATTGCCGTCTTTAACCAGGTTGCACCTTCTTGACAAGTTCCTTCTCTTGCAACAATACAGAGAAGAGTAGAACGAGTGTCAAAGGCATCACACAATGGCAGGTCGTCGAGCAATAGCACGTCGTGCTCTACAGAGCGTCTATCTTCAACAACCTGGGGTCAGCCGGCCAGCTTTGGCAAGCACAATTCGACTCGGCCAAACAGTCAACACATGCAAGCTGGGAGGCAGGAAGCTCCATATCTCTGCAAGACAATCGCTGCCTGCTACTGCGTCAGCTCTCGCATCCACTGCCACCGACTATCCCACCACCCACGACCAGATCCAACAACCCATCGATACCCAGAACTTCCTCGACAACAAGTTCGTAGCCTCCAACGCCACACAATGGATTGATCTACACGACCCTGCCACAAACAACCTCGTCACCCGCGTCCCTCAGTCTACCGATGAAGAGCTTAAGGCCGCTGTGGCATCCGCCGAGAAGGCTTTCCCTGCATGGAAGGCCACAAGCTTGCTGCACAGACAACAGATCATGTTCAAGTTCGTCCACCTGATCAGAGAGCATTGGGACCGTCTGGCTGCTTCCATCACTCTCGAGCAGGGCAAGACCTTCGCCGATGCCAAGGGTGATGTCCTCCGTGGACTGCAGGTCGCAGAAACAGCATGTGGCATTACAACCCAGCTCACTGGTGAGGTCCTCGAAGTTGCCAAAGATATGGAGACAAGATCATACAAGGAGCCTCTGGGTGTTGTCGCTGCCATCTGTCCCTTCAACTTCCCCGCCATGATTCCTCTGTGGGTCATCCCTACCGCTACCATCACCGGCAACACCGTTGTCGTCAAGCCCTCCGAGCGTGACCCTGGTGCCATGATGATCCTCTGTGAGCTTGCAGAAAAGGCTGGCTTCCCTCCTGGTGTCATCAATGTCGTCCATGGAGCTGCAAAGACTGTCGACTTCATGATTGACGAACCTGCCATCAAGGCCATCAGCTTCGTTGGTAGCAACAAGGCTGGTGAATACATTTTCACCCGTGGCTCTGCCAACGGCAAGCGTGTCCAAGCCAACTTGGGTGCAAAGAACCACGCCGCTGTTCTTCCCGACTGCAACAAGAATGCCACCATCAACGCCATTGCAGGTGCCGCTTTCGGTGCCGCTGGCCAGCGATGCATGGCTCTCTCCACCGTCGTCTTTGTCGGCGACACCAAGAGCTGGGTTGACGATATTGCCGACCGTGCTAAGGCCCTCAACGTCAATGGAGGTTTCGAAAAGGATGCCGAACTTGGTCCCGTCATTAGTCCTCAGGCAAAGGAGAGAATCGAGTCCATGATTGCCAGTGCTGAGAAGGAAGGCGCCACCATTGCTCTCGATGGCCGCGGTTTCAAGCCTGAAAAGTACCCCAACGGCAACTTTGTCGGTCCTACCATCATCACCGATGTTACCAAGGACATGACATGCTACAAGGAAGAGATCTTTGGTCCTGTGCTGGTTTGTCTGTCCGTAGACACGCTCGAAGAGGCTGTCGATCTCATCAACGCCAACGAATACGGAAATGTAAGCTTTCCCTCCCTCCTCTCCCCTCTCCAACCACTAACCTCTCTTTTCACAGGGCGTCGCCATCTTCACAAACTCAGGCTCCACAGCCGCCCGCTTCCAACGCGACATCGAAGCCGGTCAAGTCGGCATCAACGTTCCCATCCCCGTACCTCTCCCCATGTTCTCTTTCACCGGAAACAAGAAGTCTGTAGCTGGAGGCGGTGCAAGCACTTTCTACGGCAAACCCGGTCTTGCGTTCTTCACTCAGACGAAGACAGTAACAAGTTTGTGGAGAAGCGAGGATGCTATTGCCACCAAGGCTGAGAGTGTTATGCCTACTATGCGTTAAAAGACTGAAAGGAATGTTGCAAGGATATATATGATGGATGAAAATTGATACTCTCATATTATGTATAAATCCATGTGAAGATCAAGTCCAAGCAGACAAAGAAGGAACAGCAGATGTGACATGCAATAAGATAACTGAAGGTAAGTGATTCCTTGATTATCGTTAAATCAAACTACATTTGCAGAAAGCAAGAAAAGACATGTAAACCAGCCAGTGCTTTTGAGGAAGGCAGAAGCAAAGCAAACAAGCAGAAAGAGAAGAGGAAGAAGAAAAGAAGAAAGAGAAAATGCCCATTCCATCCAAAGAAGCTCCAGGTCCCAGAAAAGAAAGAAATCCGGTCCCATTCCCGTATAGTCAGTAATGGAAGTATGTCATTTGCCCAATTGTAAAAACGCCCCAATTTCGTGAGTAAAGCCGCAGACCAAAATGTGCGCCTTGAGTGCAGTAGTTCGTAGTTTCTCTTTCTCATCATCATGCAACCAACGAAGCAGCGGCAGCGGGAGCGGCCTCGCCTGCGTACTCCTGCTGCCAGGTCATGATGTGCTTCGTCAAAACATCCATCATGTCCCTGCTACTCAGCTCCTTGAAGTCGTCGGCAGACTTCTGAGCCGCCTCTTG
This sequence comes from Aureobasidium sp. EXF-3400, assembly GCA_024195585.1. NCBI lineage: Eukaryota > Fungi > Ascomycota > Dothideomycetes > Dothideales > Saccotheciaceae > Aureobasidium > Aureobasidium sp. EXF-3400. The sequence continues at coordinate 16,377 of SWBL01000228.1, read as the reverse complement.
CAGTTGAGCATTAAGCGGTGTGCGATCGCCAGCCATATCGACCTGTGCTTTTGCAATGTAGTCCATCATCATGCCTGTGCGTTTCTTCATGTCGGTTATGGTCATTTGACTCTTGTTCTCGCGGGTGTCTTTGATGACAATCTCGGCTTCTTGGATGGCGGCTTGTCGTGGGTTTTTGGCGCGACCGCCCCATTTGCCGGGTTTGGGTTTGGGTAGAGGAACGATTGTGGCGATGGTGGGAGTTTCGTTGTTGCTGCTAGGGCTGTTCTTGGAGTCGGATGTGCTGTTGGTCGTTGGGTCGTCGCCGCTGCTGGCATTCGGGTTGACAGAGGTGGAGTCGGTCGGATTTGATGTGGCTTTTGCAGCTGAGTATTGGTTGCGGCCGAGTCGTTTCTGCTTCTTGACTGTGCCCTTCTTGTGTGAGCTTCCTGGAGCTAGTGGCGGTGCTGAGGCGGGTGGGCTGGGAGGTTGTGATGCGGACAGATTTGGTGTGCCCATGGGTCTCGGTGTATCATCAAGCGGATCTGACTCTGCATCAACAGTCAGTCCAATCGGTCTCGGTGGCTCGTCTTGCTCCAGCGTACCGTCTGCTCTCCTTCGGCCAGCTCTCTCACTCCGTCTTCCTGCAGCTTCTTTGCGCTTCTCGTCACGCATTCGCTCACGCTCTCTAGCTTCTCGTTGTCTTAAGACTTCGGTAGCTGCACTTCGTGCTTTCTTATTCGACTTGGTACCCGTGCCGTCGTCGTCGGAGTCTGCGTCCAACGAGCCTGTGTTGAGCGTCGATGGGGGATTGGGCGATTCCGATCCCGTCCGTTGGCGCTTAATTTCGTGTCTAGAGCTGCCAAAACTTGTCAGCCGCTTTGTTTGTTGTAACGAGCAAACACTTGACTCACTCTTCGCTGTCGTCTCGTCCGCGCTTGCCCTTGCGCACTGCTGGGGTCGACTCGCCGACATCCTTTGTCTCTTCGATGATTCGACGTAATGTCTCTTCGTCGTCATAGGCCTGGCGGCTGTTCATTGTAGACCTCCTCTTGCCTGTTGACGACTCAACACTGGCCCTGTTTTGGCTTTCTCGCTGCTCTCTGCGGGCTTTGGCAGACTCTGTTTCTTTTGTGAGGGAGAGTTTTCGGGCACTCTTGGGTTCAGGTTTCATGACGGGTAGATAGCGCGAATAGTGTTGTCTAATTGTGTTAGCCAAGGACGACGGCGAAGTTGAGCGAGACGGGGACTCGCCCTTTTGAGTCGGTCAAGACATTGTGCATTTTCTTGTCGCAGAGCTCGCAAAAGTAGTTGTCGGGACTCTTTGTCTCGTCCATGATGCCGACGCAGCCACCGTGCTGCCAGACGTGACATTTGTCGCACTGGATGAACAGACCGCCAGCGTCTTCAGCTTGCGAAGGGTCGGTGATGGTAGGGAAGTCGTCGGTCAGAGGTGGGCCCGGGTAGTCTTGCATACCACAGACGCAGCGAGTGATCTCATCGTCGCCATCAACATCGCCATCAGCGTCGACATCTGCTTCATTGTGCTGGCTCTGTTGATCGACGTCGTCGGGGTGTGTGTGCTGAGCTCTGGTGGCTCTGCGGGTTTGGCGAGACTCTTCGGGAGAGTTGAGGGTGCCAGATCGTGGATGCATGGTATCGTCCGAGAGGTTTGCGGGAGAGGGCGACTTCTGGCGGGGTGACAATTTGTTGTGCCATCTCGAGTTGCGATCGGCAGGTGTGCTGGTGGTGCGGCCTGACCGCCGCGGGGAAGGCATTGTTGGTGGCTAGCGGTGGGTGTGTGAAGAAGAATAGCAGATAAATCGTGTGTAGTGTAGCTGGATAGCAGAGCAGCAAGAGGAAGGCACTGGCAGAGAAGAGTCGGTGCCGGGGCAGCTTCTTCGGCCTGTGATACGGCGAGCACGGACCGGCTGCAAAGAGAGTGGAGTCGATGCGAGTCTACAACGAGCATCCTCTCCTTTCGAATCTCTCCTCCTTCCTCTACCTTACCACAAGTCAAATCTCTCTCTTCAGATCTCACATCTCGACGTTGCCGTCTCAATGCCCAGATCAACCTCGAAACCTGTATGAATTCTGGTCGTGCGCCAAGGCGTCTCCCAACCTGACAGCCGATGACGCGCTTTTCGACGGGAACGAGTGCGGGGATATCGCCCACACCGCCTTGAACCAAGCAATCTACTTCTGTACCTGTCTATCACTTATCACATTGCACGGTCCGTCGGTTAAAGGATTTGCTTTGTATGTCTATCGCTCGGGTATTACTCGTAATTACATCCATTCCACCAAGTGATATATCCGTTCCTCGTCAATATCTCTTTCCTAGTGTTCCTGTTGCTCGTATCCTTCTCTTTCTCAACTCTTTGATTCGTGTATCTCGTAAGCTCCAACCTCCCAGCAAATCTCCTCTACTCCCCAATAGGGCTGGCAGGTCTGCTGGCTGCCGGTGTCTTACGTCCAACCAACGATCTTCTACGTTCAGGAGAAGCCGGTCTGCTCGAGCTGGGTGTCTTTCTTCCAGGCAGCTTGTTCCATGTCTGTGTGCTCAATCTTCTGATGAATCCAGGTCTCTTTTCGGGGGTGGCAGTGCCGCTGTTGTTTGCGCTGGCGACTGCAGAGTCAGGGTGGACAGGCTCGAGAAGCTTGTGAACCTTGGCGGCCATGTCGTGCTCTGCACTGACGCCCTTCTGAAGGTTGTTGAAGGTCTGCTGGGCCTCGTTCAGGAGTGCCGGGTAGCGACCTTTGCATGCTCTGATGAGAAGCTTCAGCTTGGCCATGTCCTTGACTGCTAGCGGCGAAGGTCTGCTGTTAGGGGAGCCACCGGCGTGCTTGCCCAGATCACGGATGTCACCGAGCAGGATGTTCTCGACTCTATCGTTGATGTTAAGAGCCATCAACAAGGTATCGACCTGACGCTTGGTCGACTTGACGAAGTTGGAGAAGCGCAGGGTGTCGTGGATGACCCACTGCTGCGATGCAAGCGAGCTGGGCCTCTTGACTGACACCTTGTTGGAACCCAATTGAAGGAGGTGGTTGTAGGAATCCTCAAAGTTCTTCATACGGGTCAAGTCAGCGGCAGGCTGCTCCAGCGCTTGTGCGCCACCGCGAGGAAGAGGTCTCAGACCAGTGGTGTCGAGATCAGAGTCGTTGTCGTTGGGGTTGGAAAGAGTGTGGATGATGCTGTTCATCAAGCCCTCAAGGTTGACTCTAACTTCGTCATCGTCAAGACGAGGGTCGCGAGGTGTCATGCTCTGTCTACCCTCCTCGGTCTCGAGAGAGGTCAATGAGGGTGGCAGAGAGAAGATGCCCATCTGCTCGCCCCAGATCAAGAGTCTCGCTTGCTCAATACCGAGCTGAGCAAGGTAGACCTTTTCATCCTTGAAGTCGTTCAGCGAGCTGTGGATGTTGTCGAATGACTTGAGAGTATTGTAGAACAAGCTTGCCAGCACAAGCACGTTCAAGAATTCTGCTTCTTTGTCGAAACCCATGATGTGTATAGTGTGGTGTTTCTGATGTAAAGGTAGAGAAAATGTACTTTTGCGAAAGATGAGTATGCAGGATGGCAACTTTCAATCAACTTACTCTTCAAGTCTTATCAGAAAACCACCAGTATGACATAGACAACCTCCCCGCAACGTTGAGCAAGGAAAAAAAACTCACCATCATCGCCTCGAGGTTGAATCATATCGAGTTGCTGCAACAAAGGCCAATACTCGGTGGAATTGCGAGTATCGGTCCTAATACATACGACCACCGGGGTTTCTTTTTGGAGAGGACGAATAACGCTGACAAGAGAAGACGATAAAACTTGTGGCTTACCTCTCATACATCAACAACTTACATCAGACATGTTGCAGCAGTATGAATGGCACTAGTATAGTTGTTCTTGTGTTTGGCCCTTCGAAGATGTCGCGGAAGAGATGGATGTGGTTCAAAAATCCGGAAGATGACGTCCGACGATCTTGGCCGAATCCGAAAACCCAACCCTTCAGGAACGGAGTGCCGCCGAGAGACACCATTTTGCGTCATGCCAAAACGCGTGCATGTGAATCTTTGAGCTTCCTTCACAGAAATCAACTGATTGTTGGGTGGTTGAGTACCCGAGTATGTTGGGCCTCATTCAGAATGTGATCTGGAAAGATTGATGTTTGGAATTCATTTCGCTTCACGAGCTTGGTTCTCAGAGCAAGACGCTGCGCACCTCATTTCGTCTTGTACCAACAACGTCGAAGAATCGGGTCTTCTTGAGCATCTCGAGGGTTACCGCGTCAGGTGTATATTCGAGAGTGGACTTGATAAATAGAGCGTCCCATATATTCATCTAGGCGTTCGTATTGACAGTGTCGGCAGCGAGTGGGAGAGCGATATCCGTTAGCTTGATGTCGTTGGTGGCTGGTTCATCGGGGGTTGTACCAGAGAGCGAACCCGACTTGGTTTGCTTTCGTTTGGGTTCTTGTGAGGGTACTGGGAGAGCCATGGTGATTAGGAAAGATCGAGATATTGCGAACAGAACAAGTGCGCTTCAACAGAGGGTCCTTCTTCACGCAACAGAGTATCTCAAATTGCCTAATGCGTATCACAGCTAAGGTTTGTATGCTCACGATGACCATCTCGACCCCGATTAACCGAGGGAGGAGAAAGCGACTTACCAGAACTTTCCAATGACTTGTCCTGGTCCCCCGGGCTTGATTGTTGCCTTAGGTTCGACTGTTGCCTTAGGTCGAATGGTTGCACTGGCTTGAGTTATCGCTGCAGTCTGGTTGCGAGGGCTCACACAGACGGCTCTTGTCACTCGAGGGACATCTGACTGCAGCTGAGCGGCGTCCGTCTGCACGAAGTCTCCATCGTCGGGAGCGGTCATAGCAACACGACGACCAGACGCCATGACGAAGATACTCTTGCAGGTCACTGGGAGGTTCGAAGGGTCTTCAAGTTCTTTGAAGGGTCGACAGGCTGATGAGTGGGAGGGTTGTTGAGTTGATGTGCAACAAAATCGAGATGGACGATTCGAGCTGTCCAACACATCCGAATGTCAAACCGAATTGGTGACACCCGTACCTTCACTGGTCTAGAAGATGCTAGTGAGGGCGATGCCGGTGAAGAGGACACGAGTGAAGGTTCTGATGTTCTGAATTAGGTCGTGTCTCTGTTTGCAGCCGGCTTTTCTAGCTCACACACGCCACGGATCTCAGGAGCAGCACTCAGACTTGAGCCCGAACATACCACACCGCACTTCCAATCTGTTCACCAAGGAAGATGGCGACCCCCATCAAGATCGATTGGCGATCCCGCTTCAACACAATCGTCGAGCTGTTTAACAGAGAGAGTTTCGCCGTATGCCAACTGGAAGTGCGCGCACTCCTCGCCCACCACCATCTCCCACGCTATTACCGAGTCAGATGTTTGATAACTCTGGCTCAGTGTGAGGATGACTGGTACAAGTCCAAGGTAACACATTGGTAGAGTCCAGAAAGGTCGTATGCTAACGCCAAGAAAGCACCATCAGCATTGCGCTGAAGCTATATGGACCCAGATGAACATGATGTGGCCCTCAGAGAATACGGACGACAACAGTGTCATGAACAGTCTTCGGGTCATGCTGGACTCACTCGAAGAGGATATGATCGCAGACCGTCCCAAGGAGCTGGACGAGCCGGATGGAATAGTGGTTGAGGAGGTTCAATTCCTGGAAGAAGGAGAAGAAGAGGAGGAGGAGGTGGAGTCGCTGGCTCAAGCCGCAGAGAGCGACCCATCTAAGGCTGGCAGCGGTTCTAAACTCTCTGGCGATGAGGAATCACAGCCATCCATATCGAAAGTTGAATCGTCGAAGTGAGAGACACGGGTCAGCGTGGCCTCGAACATCACGCCCTCGATTCGAGCCAAGAAAGCAATCACATCCACGCCTAGAGTAGCATGCTGGTTCATTGAAAACCAAATACATCATATAGTGATTCTCGTCGGCAGCAGATTGGTGTTAGTAGCTATCGTCCTTAGCTCCTGTTTCTCCATTGTTGTGATTATAAGCTGATAGAACTCATGACAGGGTCATCCTCCCAACTTATGACCACCGAAATCTTATTCCGTCAACTGCGACAAACACAACAGTTGGCAAACGACCGAACAACGAATTACTATGCGATTCGCTTGATGTGCAGTCGATAGACTTTAGGGATAACCCAAATCCTCGACATAGTTTAAACAAGAAACTACCTTCACTTTAGATGCTAACCAAAGTCAGCCCTGCAAAATTTCCCTGTTTATACACACGCAAAAGCGTGATGCTGCTGCCCATTTGACTCACGCCGACGACTCGACCATGCTCTAGGAGTAGGTAGTGAAGTTGGAAAGATGATCATTCGTGCATTCATAAACTAGCTATATACATGCTACCCGGGTTTCTTTTAGTTCTTGTAGTACTCCTCGTGAGTTCCAGCTCTAGGAGCACCGTTATTTGGGTTGACGCTCGACTTAACTTTGACGGGCACCTGTCCGTTGGCGTACTTGTTCTTGTCATCGGTAGCAAAGCCGTTGTGAGTTCTGTATGATATTAGCATGTATTTCGAGGCGAAAGGATGGATAGTACTGACCCATTGAACGACATTGTGGCGATCGTCTCGTAACCCTTGACACCGGTAGCCTTCTCAAGACGACTGGCAAAGTCCTCGGAAACGTGGCGGAAGATGGTAATCTGGCGCTTGATGATTTCCTCCTTGGTACAGGTGCTCATGTGGCCAGAGATGTTCTTGACAAGACGCTCTCTGGCACCCTCATCGAAGACCTTCTCCCACAAAGCACGGGGAGCGTTGAAATCCTCCTCGCGGATCTCAGACAGGAAGGTGACAGCCTTTCCTGCAAAGTGGCCATGGGTTCTGTCGAGGTCAAGAGTACGCTCGCGGAACTGGTTAGGCTGGATGGAAGAAAGGTAGGCAGGACGAGAGCCCTGGTTGTAGAAGGCCATGCTTCCATCACGCTGGAAGTTGCCAATTCTGTAGGGAACGCGAGGAGCGTTGACGGGCAACTGTTGGTAGTTGACACCGATGCGGTGACGGTGGGTGTCGGGGTATGAGAACAGACGCGACTGGAGAACAGGGTCGGCTGAGGGCTCAATACCGGGAGGGTTGTGGGCAGGGTTGAAAGCAATCTGCTCGATTTCGGCGAAGTAGTTCTTGACGTTCTCGTTCAAGAAGAACTCTCCAACCTTGCGGAGGGGGAACTGACCCTGAGGCCAGACGTGTGTCAGATCGAAGACGTTAATCTTCTGGTTCTCCCAAAGGTCCTCGGCCTCCTTGGGGGTCATGGTCTGGACCTTGACATCCCAACCAGGGAAGTCACCGTTCTCAATGGCGTTGTACAGATCCTTCTGGTGAGCATCGGGAGAGTAGTTGTTGGAGTCTTCCTGGGTGATGAAGCCTGTACCCTGCTTCGACTTGAAGTGGATTTGGGCGTAAACCCACTCGCCCTTCTTGTTGACGAGCTTGGTAGTGTGGCCATAGTAGCCGTGCATCTTGCGCCAGTTCTCAGGGATACCGCGGTCTCCCATAAGAATCATGACCTGGTGGACAGATTCAGGATTTTGAGAGAGGTAGTCCCAGAACATAGTCGAGTCATCGGCGTGAGTCAAATGGGTAGCAGGATCACGCTTTTGCGTGTGGATAAACAAGGGAAATTTTGCAGGGCTGACTTTGGTTAGCATCTAAAGTGAAGGTAGTTTCTTGTTTTGAAGGTCTTACTCTCTCAGGAAGAAAACGGGAGTGTTGTTGGCAACAACATCCCAGTTTCCCTCGTCGGTACGGAACTTAACGGAGAAACCACGAGGGTCTCTGGCACAATCGTGAGAGCCAGACTCGCCACCAACAGTAGAGAATCTAACAGAGATGGGGCACTTCTTGCCAGCCTGGAAGATATCGGCCATACAGAGGTCATCGAGGGGGTCGGTGGTCTGGTAGAAACCGTGGGCACCACCACCCTTGGCGTGGACAACACGCTCGGGGATACGCTCTCTGTCGAAGTGAGAGAGAAGATCTACCAAGTGGAAGTCCTGGAGGAGGAGAGGACCGTTCTCGCCGACACGCTGGACCTCGTAGGGGTGAGGCATGGGGACACCATTGCTGGTTGTGTAGAGAGTGTCCTGACCAGCGGCATTGCGGTCATCGTTGTAGTCGCGGTGGAGATCACCGTTCTGCTTGCCGTCAGGGGCGTGTGTAGTTGCTGAAGGTGCCATTTTGTGTGATTGTGTATGATATTGAGATTGGGAAAAAGCAAGAGCGTGGCAGTTGATATATGTATTCGTCTATTGCCTCCCTCCACTGCTTGAGCTAGCGGCTCGCATTGAAACTCTGGAACTCATGACGTCGATAAATCGGTTTGAGCCGCCTGTATCATGGCTGACCAATTATATTGTCTAGATTTCACATCATATTTAGACTTTTAGATTGACATCAAGGTCCGCTAGATCTTTCCTGCATCTGACAGACGCGAAGCGAGATGCGTTATCGATGGATTCGATGCATCGAACAATGCCAGTGACAGAGACTCGACACAGAATATCTGTGGAACAGCCTGCCTTGTTACAAGGCCGTCTCCCAGGTCGACACAGAGTATAATGACCAATCTGAGAGACAAAACCTGCGAATGGCAACTGCCGTCTGACGAAGCACTCTACAGCAATCTCCCCGGAAACGCTCATTCTTCATGATCATCGACTTTGCGGTGTGAATCTGTGTACGTACCAACCACTTTCCGACCACCTCGCCTCCCCCACAGCGTTCATGGCAAACTCCGTCAGAAAAAGACGTCCAGTGTTCTATTCCCGAGACACAGCCTGAGCACTCCGTACTACGGCGGAGACTGCCGTGAAAGTGGTGGTGTCGACGATGGCAACAACTGCCGTTCCTCAGGCAAAATGATCGATTCGCGACCACAACGCTTCGACCCGAGACTATGGCCAAACTCGCTTACAACCACAAATGTCATGCCTGACGATACAGACTTCGGTTGCACTAGCCTGTGCTCAATGGCGTAGACGCTCAAAGTCTTGAACACAGAGGGGGCGTTTATTACTGATTTGTGAAATGTCTACCTGAGATATTCCTTGTTGAACGCTCTTCCAATGACCATCCTTCTGATCTCACTGGTTCCGGCTCCAATCTCATACAGCTTAGCATCTCGCATGATCCTGCCCGCAGCAATCTCGCTCATGTAACCCATACCACCCATGCACTGGATAGCGTCCATTCCGCACTCGGTCGCTCTCTCCGCAGCATAGAGGATAGCACCAGCGCAGTCCTGAGTCTTGATCTGAGCATTTTCCGGATCATTGTCGATTGCGGCAGCTACCGAGTATGTGAAGGATGACGATGCCATGTACTTTGTGTACATGTCTGCGAGCTTTCCATGCATGAACTGGTTTATTGCAATTGGTTGGCCAAACTGCTTGCGTTCGTGAGTGTACGGTAAAGTCACATCCAGAGCTGCTTTCATCAGTCCGAGTGGGCCTGCGCTCAGGACTAATCGCTCCAAATCAAGACCTTCCATGAGGACTCGGACGCCTTTATTGACTTCACCAAGGATGTTTTCGGTGGGGACGAATACGTCCTCGAATACAATCTCACCAGTGTTGGATCCTCTCATACCAAGCTTCTCGAGTTTTCGAGCGCATGAGAAACCTTTAGCTGTGGTGTCTACGATGAAGGCTGTGATGCCTTTGGAGCCAGCATCCGGCGCCGTCTTTGCATACACGATCATTGTGTCTGCGTCAGGACCCTATAGAAGCGTCAGATTGTGTGTTGACGTACGGGTAGATTGACTTACGTTGGTGATCCAGAACTTTGTGCCGTTCAGTACATAACCGCCATCAACCTCTTTGGCCGTCATCTTCATACTGACGACATCACTTCCGGCCGAGACTTCAGACATTGCCAAAGCACCGACCTTTTTGCCTGCAATCAGGTCTGGTAAGAACCTTTGTTTCTGGTCCGTGTTGCCATTCAGCATCAGTTGGTTCACACACAGCTGAGAGTGGGCGGCGTATGATAGCCCGATGCTGCCTAGATGTTGTGAGAAAATGGCTTGACGCAAAAAGTGAGTAACATTACCTGAAGCCCTAGACAGCTCTTCCATGACAGTGCAATGTGCTTGGTAACCCATGGCGAGACCGCCATAGTCCTCATCAGCGGTGATTCCCAACAGGCTATGAATGATTAGTATAAATAGATCAAGTAGAATGTTTGGTTATCGATACCCAGCTTCACCCATCTTCTGCCACATGTCATTTGGAAACTCATTGTCATGGTCTGTCTTTACAGCAACATGTTCGGGAATCTCGCGAACTGCAAGAACAAAATTAGGAGATGTCAAATTGGCGAGATGTTCAAAGACATACGAGCAAACTCTCTGGTCCTCTCACGTAGTTCTTCGAGATCTTCTCGTGCAGGTGGGGCGTAGCCATTCGGGTGCTTTCTGGCTAGACATGACTGAGTGGTCGACAGTGTTCGATGTTGCAGCTTGGAAGATCGGGCAAATGCTCGAAGAAGGGGTCTCGTAGACATGATGGTCGACATGATGCAGCACGATACGTATGCTATGTTCAAGTACCTAAGTGAGCGGCGAGAGCGTGGGGTGTTATTGCGGAGGAGAGACTCACGACCGAGGGCAAGGTTTAGCGGGATTTGTTCCGCGCCCTGCACGCCCTTTCGGCAGGGGTTTCATGCGGGGAGAGGGAGCAGCCGAGAGGGGTTTCGAAGCACCCGTGTGGACAGTGATAACACATCGTCAGCCGTCGTGAAATCATGCAGCTATATACACAATGATTGCATCTGCGCCGGCCCGTTGGCTGCGCGTCTCGACCCTTCGACCAGCCATATCCCGTCCTCATCCTCGACCTCGACCTTGCCTTCAACCAGCATATACAGCTCAAGCATGCCTTGGAACCAGGACGGCAGCTACCTACACATCTCGCCATCAAGCCGCTCAGATCTCGGTCTTACAAACAGCTGTTGATACAAACTCGACAAGCTATGTCGATAACAAAAAGTCAATGCAGGAGCTGCTTGACAGCTTCACCACTCTACACCGTAATGCCGCTCTAGGAGGTCCAGAAAAGGCGCGTGAGAAGCATGTCGCCAGAGGAAAAATGCTGGTGCGAGAGTGAGTTGAGCTCTGAGGTTGTCAATTCGTGCAGTAGCTTAGGTTTTCTAGTCGCATCACTGCCCTGGTCGATCCAGGCACTTCATTCCTCGAACTATCGGCTCTGGCCGGCCATGAGGTGTATCCTGGAGAAGAAGTAGCTGCTGGAGGTATCGTCACAGGTATTGGCACAGTCGAAGGCACCATGTGTATGATCGTTGCCAACGACAGCACGTAAGTCTATAGATGCGTCGTCTATATGACTTATACTGACAGTATTAGTGTCAAGGGTGGAACATACTACCCCATCACTGTCAAGAAGCATCTCCGAGCACAAGAGATTGCCCAGCAAAATCGTCTGCCTTGCATCTACCTCGTCGACAGCGGTGGTGCGAACCTTCCTCACCAAGCCGATGTCTTTCCTGATCGCGACCACTTTGGACGTATCTTCTACAATCAGGCCCAAATGTCGTCAATGGGTATCCCACAACTCTCAGTCGTCATGGGCCCCTGCACTGCCGGAGGAGCATACGTCCCATCCATGAGCGACGAGAGCATCATCGTCCAGGAACAGGGCCACATTTTCCTCGCCGGTCCACCACTAGTCAAAGCAGCCACCGGAGAAGTTGTCAGCGCAGAAGACCTAGGCGGTGGTAGATTACACAGCGAAACCAGCGGCGTAACAGACTACCTCGCCGTCGACGACGCCCACGCTCTCGTACTAGCACGCCGCTGCGTCGCCAACCTTAACTACCCACCCTCATCCCCCAAACCACAGCCCTGGAAAGAGCCCCTCTACGACCCCACAGAACTCGACGGCATCATGGGCACAAATCTCAAAACCCAAGTTGACGTCCACGAAGTCATCGCTCGCATCGTCGACGGCAGCGAGTTTGCAGAATTCAAACCTTTGTATGGCAGCACCCTAGTCACAGGCTTTGGACGCATTCAAGGCCATCAAGTCGGCTTTGTCGCCAACAATGGCATTCTTTTCTCAGAGTCTTCGCTCAAGGGTGCTCATTTTGTCCAACTCTGCAACAAACGCCGTATTCCTCTTGTCTTTTTGCAAAACATCTCTGGCTTCATGGTTGGCAAAGATGCAGAAAAGGGCGGTATCGCAAAGAATGGAGCTAAGCTGGTGACTGCTGTGGCTTGCGCTGATGTGCCCAAGTTCACTGTCGTGTTTGGTAGCTCGGCTGGCGCTGGTAACTATGGCATGTGGTAAGTGCAATATTCCTTCTTGATCAGAATCCTTTCGACAAATGCTAACAGACATCCCCTGCAGTGGTCGCGCATACTCCCCGCGCTTCCTCTGGGCCTGGCCAACGGCAAAAACCAGCGTCATGGGAGCCGAACAACTATCTTCAGTCATGGAAGCCGTAGGCAAGAAGGTAGATCCAAATCTTCGCGATCGCATCGAACGTGAAAGCGAGTCTACATTTGCGACTGCACGGCTTTGGGATGATGGAATCATTCCTCCTTCACATACTAGAAGGGTGTTGGCTTTGGGCTTGCAGGCTGCTCTGTCGGGGAGCGTTGAAGATAGGAAGACTGAGTGGGGTGTGTTTAGGATGTAGATCGTTGACTCTGTTCAACGTTTACTCTTCTTAGCGATCTGTATACTGTGTGACAGTTAGCGGCTCTTTCATGATATGCCTTTAGCAAAATGCATCACCTGTGTCAATTGGCCTACCTTGATACCAAAGTGTATGTTTTTTACGATTTTATCCGGGAAGAATCAAAGGTATTGAACAGTCAATGCAATTACCTAGCTACGCTTGTGATACAAAAACTAAAGTTCGTCGTGAGAAGCCTGTTCCTCGGTTTCCAAAGGCTTCAAGTTGTGAGCCTTCATCAGAGCCTCGTACTGCTCATCAGTCAACTCCTCCATCTGCATCTGAACCTTCTCCTCTGCCTTCTCGGCAACAGGTGGGCTTTGCTTCTCGGCAGCTTCGACAATGACACTCTCTGCAAGCCTCTCCTTCTTGCCCTCGCCCATGCGGATCGAGTCGACCCAGTCATCGATAGCATTGTGGCTTACATCAGAAATACCCGAGTAGCGCTTGACCCATGCTTTCTTTGCGTTGATGGCGACAATCTCAAGAGAGTCATCGGAGAAGCCCAATGCTGTGCGCAATTCAGAAGATGCGGATGCAGGGACGTTGTAGAAGGGGAAGAGCTTGGCTCCACGCTTGGTGTGCTTGTGGTGGATCTCGGAGAGAGCACTAGCGGCCTTGGAGACGGGTGAGTCTGTAGTCTGAATAAAGGCAGATGGAGCAAGAAGCAAGATGCAAACGCCAGACTTGGATGTCAAACAGCTTTGCTGCAGAGACTCAAGGGTGTCAAGAGTGGTGATTTGAGGAGCGACTTCAGGAACCTGGATAGGCTTTTGAGTGTCGTCAGTGACAACTTGAGGGTTGGGGCTCTCGGTAGGGTTGCTGTTCTCCTCTAGAGTCTCTGCAGTCTGCGAAGCCTTGATGCTAGCAGATTCGTCGGAGCGATGAGAAGAGGATGCCTTTGAGAACTTGGATGACGCCTTCGAGGACTGCTTAGCGTCCTTTGAGGATGCCTTCGACTTCGACTTGGACGAAGAAGCTGGAGCAGGATCGGGGTTTGGTGTTGCAGCCTGCGACAAGAACTCTACGATAGCGGCCTTCTTCATCTCACCAGAGTAGACAACAGGATCCTTGGTGCCGCCGGGAAGGAGCACAAGAGCGGGATACGAGCTGACGCCGAAGAGAGAGACGGCAGCAGTTTCCTTACTTCTGATTTGAGCGACCGAGATAGAACCCAAGAAGTCAATGGCCACAGCCTTGAGGAGAGCACTAGTAACGCCCTTTTCGCTGAACAGGATAGCCTTGGCGGAAGAGTTGTTCTCGGTCAGCCAGCTGTCGAGGTCCTTGTCTGTCACTCTCTTGACATGGCTGGGAATCTTATCCTTGACAGATTCGACAATTCCCTTTGCGGTTCTAGGGCCCTGGTAATCTTCGACTGTAGGTCTTCCAGCCTTCTTTCCAGGACGGACAATCTTCAAGGTAGGGAAGCCCTTAACATCCATGCTGCCACAAAAAGGCTTATTTTCTTCTTCATCGCAATTGACAGCAGCAACTTTAGCAATTCCATCGAGAGATTTGGCAGCTTTCTCGTAGGCGGGTTTGAGACTCTGGCAGTGACCACACCATGGAGCATAGAACCTGGAAACGATATGAGACGATTTAATGGGTTCTTTTGAGAAAACCAAAACTTACTCAACAATCTACCTATCCATCAGCAAGATGGCACATATGGCGATTAGTGAGAAGGACTTACAGAAGTGTGGTTTGAGTTGGCGATCAGCGAACGGTAGCTTCTAGCATCGAGGTTGAGAACGCCCGAGTTCTTGGTGTAGAGACCAGCAGCTTGAGAAGAGGGCAGCAGCAGCAGACCAGCTGCAGCCACAGTCAAGGATTGGAAGTTCACCATGATGGCGTTTTGATGGTTGACAAAGTCAATGAGGGGACAGGAAGACGATATTCATCCAAGGCAACTTCTCCTTTGGCATTTAAGTGAGGCAGGCACCTTGAGAACATGTGGCTCGAGCACCACCGAGGCCGAGGCTTCCCCGCGTCATCTTGCGCCTGAGGCAGCCACATTCAGGCAACCCTGACTGCTTTGGAAGCTACCTGCATCTGACCATCGCACTTGCTTCGTCACTCACAAGTCACAACAAAATGGCCGCCTCTCTCCCAGCCAAGTTGAAGATCAAAGACATTACACCCTTCGCAGTACGCGCTGCCCAACTGGAGAAACACAAACCCATCGTCTCGTACTGGTGCAACTACTACATCATCGACCAGATCCTCTCCAAAGGTCTGCACTCGGCCGACGATGAGTGCATGCAATACACGACCACTCTGATGGACAAGCTGGAGCAGACCAAGACCGAGCAAGCAGGAAACGATGCTATCGTCGACGACATTGCGGCAAAGGCATACATTGAGCAGTTCGCTCTCGACACGTTCCAACGCGCCGATGATGCCATCCACGACAACAAGGCCTCACGCCAGACCATCGACACTTTCCAGGCTGCTGTGACCTTCTTCGAACTTCTGTCTATGTCCATCTGGGCTCCCATCGATCCCGACATCACGGCAAAGTCCAAGTACGCAAAGTTCCACGCCGTTCGCATCGCCAAAGCCATCAAGGCCGGCGAAGATCCCAACGACTCGAACCCTGTCAGAGAGGAGCCCCCGCTAGATTCTGCTGAAGGCACATACCATCCTCCTACCGTCGAGAGTGCCCCCGAAAGCCAGTACCCTTCACGTCCAGCCTCAGTCGTCCAACCTGGTCCTATTGCTTCACCACCCGCTCAAGATGTTGTCTCGCCCGTCGAGACTGCCACAAATCCACGCCAGAACTCTGTCGGCGGTGGCTACTTCCCTTCTGCTCCCACCTTCACTTCAGATCCCGCTGCACCCAGCGCACCTTCCACCAACCCAGCCACTCCCTTTGTGCCTTCTGCACCACCAGCTGTAGATGCGCCCATCTCTCCTTCGCAATTCTACACACAACATACACAACCACCCACATCGATACCTATGCACAATCCTGCTGTCGTTCCACCGCCAACTCCGGCCCCAGTGCCTCTCCCACCTGTACAGGCCGTTGCTCCAGGTACCTACCGAACCGATGACGATTCCGTCATGCTGGCTCAGAAGCATGCCAAATGGGCCATGTCAGCTCTCAATTTCGAGGATGTCGATACTGCTGTCAAAGAGTTGAGGTTGGCCCTCCAGACCTTGGGTGCAACCTAAATTCGAACAAGCACATCCTCATGCCGACCACCGTCGCACATTAGCCAAATGATCAGCAATTTTCGTCTCGACAACGCTGCCGGTATTGGCGATTATTCCTTGTCCTTCTCCAGTCTCTAGCACACACTGTTTCATTGCACAGATACCCATTCTCGTTTGCTTCTCTTCGTGTACCACTGCTGGTGGTCTTTGGCCCTACTGTACATTGGGACCTACCGCATCCAACAATCTCACAGCACATCCAGCCATAGCCTAGGCAGTTGTGTTATATGATTATCCACTTATCAACGACGAGACTAGCAAGCGCCAGGTTTGGCGAGACTTTTGGATGCACGGACATACACGCAAAACTCAACCACTTCTTCATCAAACAGGCGAGATGGCCGAGCGGTCTAAGGCGCCAGCTTAAGGTTCTTCCAATACGCTGGTCCGAAAGGGCGTGGGTTCAAATCCCACTCTCGTC